>PVIU01011897.1:0-62460 GCA_004026605.1 Ondatra zibethicus
CAGAGGAAACCAACAAAAGACTCTTGATGGTTAGCCTCAACTGTCATCTTGGCTAATTTGAGAGCCATCTGGGAGATTGGCAAAGCACACCTCTGAGGGTGTCTCTGAGGGCTCTGACCAAATCGACACATGTGTGCCTGTGTGTGTATGCTACATGTGTATCTACAGAGGCTGAAAGAGTTTCTGATCTCCTGGAGCTGGAGTTACAGGCTGCTATAAGCTGCCCAACATGGGTGCTGGGAATTGAACTCAGGTCCTCAGAAAAAACGGCAAGTACCCTTAACTGCTGAGCCATCTCTCCAGACTCCTCCCACCTTTTAATAATTTATTTTGTTTTTAGTTATGTGTACCTGTGTCTGTGTGAGCGCGGGTGCCTACAGAGACCAGAAGACAACAGATCCCCTACAGCAAGAGTTACAGGTGGCTGTGAGCTGAATTAAAGAGTACTGGGGTGGGGTGGGGGGCTGGAGAAATGGTTCAGAGGTTAAGAGCACTGACTGTTCTTCCAGAGGTTCTGAGTTCAATTCCCAGCAACCACATGATGGCTCACAATCATCTGTAATAAGATCTGGTGCCCTCTTCTGGCCTGCAGGGAAACATGCAAGTAGAATGCTGTATACATATTTAATAAATAAATCTTTTTAAAAAAAAAGAAGTACTGGGAACTGAACTCTAATCCTCTGCAAGAGCGAGATGACGTACTTAGAGCTGAGGCATCTCTCCAACCTCCAACCAGTGGTTTGTAATTGCTCCCCAGAGGGTAGAAGTGAGCCAATGCAAACTCAACAGAAGCATTGGATTTAAGGGGTGGGTAATGGGCAGAGCCAAGCCTGAGCCAACAGGGGTAGGAGACCCTCCTGGATGTGCAGATGCCCACCCTGGTCTGGAAGGAGGGGCATCTTGTGACAGTTGTATGGACAAGCAACCGGGTCATCTTGTAGAACTTTCTGGAAGATCAGAACCTCGGTCTCAGTCCCAAAATATCAGAATGCATATTTAAGCAAAATGACCAGGACATCTAAACACAGGTCAGGGTGTGAACAACTCGATAGTCCCTCAGCTAGAGCAGAAGGGAGATGGCCAACCCCACAGTGCCAGCAAAGCCGGATCACTGCCTACCTCTGTCTTATGCAACCGTGCTTCCAGGGCGGCTCGGGGCCCCTGTGTGTTGTCATTGACCTGAAGCTGCTCCTGTACCACCTTCATCCACGTCCGGGCATCCTCCACACTTCTGTCAAAGTCCTCTTGGGGCTGCTGCGTCATGGCACCTGAGAAGACTGGGAGAGACCACGTGAGGTCAGAGCGATGGAGAGACCCCAGGCAGCAGGCACAGCATATCAGTACCCATCTATTATTCTCCCCCACTTGACACAGCTGTCAATCTTAAAGTGCCCAGAGCTTGAACTGGGCAGGGAGAAAGCAAGTATAGCCTCTTCTGTGTGGTAGAGATATTCCCTTGTCACAAAGTTTCCCTGTCCCGTTCTCTAGCTTGGGAGCAAGTGGCTCCTACCTACATGCTCAGGGCCTCCACAAAAGACTCTCAAAGCTCACAGACAGAGAAGGTGAAACCCAAAACGAGCCTGATTTGAATGAATCCAAGCCTTCAATGGAAAGAACATCGCCTCTGGCATCAGCCGAACCCACAGAAACCCAGAACACTCCTGAAATTGACATGGCTTTGTGGGCTTTGATTGTCCCTCCTTCACACCAACTTGGGACTCCAGCAATTCTTGTTTGTGCTCCTCTGTGGTGGCTGGGGGGGCGGGTGGTCCTCACAGACACAGGCAAGCAGCTGACCCAGCCCATGTGATAAAGCCCGCCTGTTCCTTAATGACACCTGCCAGCTGGGGCAAGCCGCCCACCCACACCAATCCCCGCGGCTAGGTGGCTCCTAACCTCATCCTGCACCATGAACGCCAAGTCTCAGAATTTCTCATCCAGTGTTTGTAAAATCCCATTAAGCTGGGACAAAATGCTTTTTTGCATTCCGGTTCTAGGTGTCAGCTGACAGTGACTATAACTTGCTTTGGATGAAGGGTATTTACCTCCACATTCCATGGCAAGGGATTGGTTCTGATTTATCTGCCAGTCTCCCATGATGCCTTGCACAGAAAGTCCAAGGTTCCTGGAAGAAGCCGCCCAGAATGGGCACACATGCTGACACTCAACACCTCCCCACACCATTTTCTCATTGTTTTGTTTTATTGCAAATGCTGGGGATGGAACATAGGACTGTGCACCTGCTAAAGAAACTCCCTACCATGGAGCTGTATCCCAGCCATGCTACTATTTAAAGTGGCAAAATCCATAGGACATGAGAGTATAAGGTGCCTATAGGGCAGGAAGTAGATAGACCTCTAAAGAGAGGGGAACAAGAGAGGGTGAAAGGCAGGAGGAAGATAAAGTATCTGAAATATTAATACTCTATCCCATATGTAAAATCTGTAATTATATCACACACATACACACATGTGATGGAAACAGAAGGGAGACTATTTGGAATGATGAAGGAACCAAGTGGGGGGAGTATAAAGAGGATGGGGAGCGGAGTGGGGAGGGGAGCAAAGAACAATGATAAATGTGAATGAAAGGGCATATGTATCGTGGCTCATGAAATCTATTATTCTATATGCTGACTAGAAAACTTAATAAAAATAAGGCGGCTAATTGAAAGGAAGCTAGAAGCCACCTCCACGCCCAGTCATGGGGACTTGATGGCATGTTTTATGGTATATGGTATACGTGCACTTGACACTCGACAGACATCCACAGAATCCAAGCATCGAGGGAACTTGTGGAAGCAAACACTGAGGATGCAGTACCAAGAACTGAGGCAAGATTTATATCTATTTGTATTTAATAGCTACACCCTACACCTAACAAGACTGAAACACCACCAACAGGGGACCAGAGGGATGGCTCAGCCGTTAAGAGCATTGGCTGCTCTGGCAAGAGGACCTGAGTTCAGTTCCCAGCACCCACATGGTGGCTCACAACCACCCATTACTCCAGCTCCAGGGTTGTGGAACTCTTCTGGTCTCCACAGGCACCGCATGCTATACATAGTACACAGACATACATAAACAAAAAAAAGAAATCTTTTTAAAAAATCAACACTAAAAAGAAAAAAATAAACATCACTCATATAAAAGGTTAGGGACTCCCCATTACTGAGACCATGTGACTAAGTAAGAGTTGAGGGTGTGTAGAAGTGGCCCAGCCCCTCAAAGTCCTGACGTTTCTCCCATGCAGAGAGCCACCATGACTTCAGAAGTTACTTGGCAAAGGACAACTATCCATGCCAAGATCACCACTGAAGAATTTCCCCCCTTCTCTTATATTTATTTGTTTGTTTGTTTGTTTGTTTTCAAGACAAGGTTTCTCTGTATAGCTTTGGTGCCTGTCCTGGAACTAGTTCTTGTAGACCAGGCTGGCCTAGAACTCACAGAGATCCACCTGCCTCTGCCTCTTGAGTGCTGAAATTAAAGACATGCGCCACCACTGCCCAACCCCTTTAGTTATCTTTTAAATTATGCATATGTATGCATGCATGTATGTGTGTGTATGTGCATGTGAACGGTGCCTGCAGAGGCCAGAGGTGTCAGATCCTATGGAGCTGGAATTATGGGTGGTTGTGAGCCTCCTGCCATGGGTGCTGGGAGTTGATCTCAGGTCCTCTGGAAGAGCAGTGCTTCTAACTGCTGACACATCTGTCTAGTCCATCCTTTCCTTATTTTCAACCTCAAATTTTGTGAACATTTTCAGGAAAGAGCAACCATCATTTTATGATTAAAAAAAAAAATAAGCAAAACCTTTTCCGAACATGACTGAATCACTCAAAAAGCCTTGGCTGGGAATCTGGCTGGCCTCAATCCCCATGGCACTGGGTGGAGGAATTTGTGGCAGACAAAGAGACACAGACAAAGGCCAGGCTAGCAGTGTGGGGCCAAAGGATATGGGCATGGGTGGGTGGTGCAGAACAGTCCACATGCAAGGAGTGGCTGCTGCCCATTCAGGGCTCAGCTCCAATGTGCTGTTTTTCTTTTAGCACAGATTTGGTATTTTTCTAGAAACTTAATACACACCTGCAGCCACTCCCGGTCTCTCAGGGCTTCTTTTGAAGGCGTCTTCACATGAGCTAGCCTAGACATTGGTTCTTTGCGGCTCTGAACTACTGTCTAGTAGCTGGTCTTGTCTAACTTCCAAGAATTCTGATTTATTTTTATGAAGCCAGGAATGCAGGGACAGAAAATCATCCCCAGCACCTCAGAGGACCACCAGAGCAATGGGTCTAGCAGAGCCCTTTCAAGGGCTGTGCAGACAGAGCAAAGCATGCCAGCTTGGTGACCCGGGAATGTACCTCTCGGCAGGCAGGGCTCAGCCCAGCCTCAGGTGGCACTCACATTGGCTGGTGAGGCTGCCGGTGGAGTTCAGGAGATCGGAACCTCTTGGACAAAGCTGCCCCACCCAGGAATTTAATTAACACAGCACCCAGCCCACCTGACGCTGTAGCCCCAGCAGTAAATAAATAGACAGTCCTGGCAGCAGTCAGGATAGACAGCTACCCACAGAGCTTGTGTGGCTGTGGGAGGGTAAGCTCCTTCCCACGTGCAAAGAATTGAAGGAAACTAGCCATAGTAAGACTCAGTTACCAAACATGAAAAATCATATTTGAGATGGATACACACGCACACACGCTCTACTCCTATTACTACTACATTAACACAGTCTATCACATGACCTAACCATGGATCTGATACCTCCTGCAACTGAAATAATATTGGACATAAACAACACTTGGAGACATGTGTGACAGCTGCACCGTTAACTAAAAATACACACGACAGAATGCCAGACCCCGTGAATAGCAGGAGTCTTCACTGTTGCCTGTGCGAGTGGAGGAAAACCATCTGCTCAGGGTCAAGTTGAGTTAAGGGTGGAGTCAGCGTCCCACCTAAGATCACAGGTCTCTGAGATCTACCCAGGGGCCTCAACAGTACAAAGACCCTTATGGGACAGCCTGAAGTTTAGCTAATGGGAGGAGACGATCTCTGCAAGCAAGTGTAAGAAGTTGACAGCTGAAGGCGTGGTGGCACACACTTTTAATCCCAGCACTCAGGAGGCAGAGGCAGGTGGAGCTCTGTGAGTTCGAGGCCAGCCTGGTCTACAAGAGCAAGTTCCAGAAGAGACTACAATGCTACAGAGAAACCCTGTCTTGAATCCCCCCCCCCGCAAGAAAAGAACAACAACAACAACAACAACAAGAACAAGAAGAAGAACAAGAAGATGTTGACAGCTGAAAAGGCAAACAAAAGAAAAGGCTAGAGAGATAGCTGAGGGGTTAAGAGCACTTAGTGCTCTTGTAAAGAACCCAGGTTTGGTTCCCAGCACCAACAGAGCAGCTAGGAACTTAGCAGTTCACAACTATCTGTAACTAGTTCCAGGGGATCAAATGCTTCTTGTGGTTTTGATGGGCACCAAACACAAACATAGTACACATACAAATGCACATACGTGCAGGACAGGCAGTCACTTATACACTATCCTGGTGGTCAACTTGACAACATCTGGAACTAACCAAAACAGGGTATACCTCTGTTCTGAAGTTGGGAAGACCCACTTTTAATCCAGATCTTTTGAGGTGGGAAGACCCACCTTTAATCTGGGCCACATCTGCTGAAACAAAGGACACAGAAGAAGGAAGCTCTCTCTTCTTTGCCTGCTTGCCCTCACTGTCACTGGCAAGTCCATTCCTTCACTGGCATTAGGGCCTGCTTCTTTGGGATTTCAGTACATACTGAAGATCAGCTGAGAGTCCAGCCTCATGAACTGAATAACTACTGGATTCTTGTACTTACTGTTGGTAGCCAACAGTTGTTGAACTGGCCAGATCACAGCCTGTATGTCACTCTTAATAAATCCTGTGTGTGTGTATGTAAATATATATGTATGGGATTATATGCATATTAAATATATATTAATACATGTGCCTTAACCTCCCAAGTGGAATAGTATTTTAAAAAGAAAATGTGCTCACTATAACCTGTTGGACACTTTATGAAAAACTAAAAGGAGCTTGAAGGTTTCAAACATGAAGACAGCAAGCAGAGGGCCACTGAGCACAACAGATGGTGCTGGGCACAGGAGAGGGACGCTGGGCACAGGAGAGGGATGCTGGGCATAGGAGAGGGATGCTGGGCACAGGAGAGAGACGTTGGGCACAGGAGAGGGATGCTGGGCACAGGAGAGGGACGCTGGGCACAGGAGAGGGACGCTGGGCACAGGAGAGGAATGCTGGGCATAGGAGATGGATGCTAGGCACAGGAGAGGGATACTGATCACAGGAGAGGATTCTGGGCACAGTATAGCGATGCTGGACATAGGAGAGGGATGTTGGGCACAGCAGAAGGATGCTGGGCACAGGAGAGGGACACTGGGTACAGAAGAGGGATGCTGGGCACAGGAGAGGGATGCTGGATACAGGAGAGGATGCTGGGCACAACATAGGGACCCTGGGCACAGGAGAAGGACGCTGGGCACAGAAGAGGGACACTGGGCACAGGAGAATGACGCTGGGCACAGCACACCTTGTATACCTGCACTGGATTTGAATACTGTGCACATAAATAAATATGTGTCAATCAAAAGAAAACATAAAATTAAATGAAGTTTTAAAAGAATGCTTTCCCAGGTTGGGGGAGATCACTCAGAGGTTAAAAGCACATACTACTTTTGCAGAGGATCTGAATTCAGTTCCCAACACCCACATTGGGCAGCTCACAACCACCTGTAACTCCAGTTCTAGAGGAACCCTACACCTCTGGCCTCAGTGGACACCGTACTCACATGTAAATACCCACATATACAGATAATAAAAATAAAATATTTTTAAAATGCTTTTGAAGAATCTAGTAGACTCCAAATATATTTCAAGTAAATCCATTACATGGGTCTATTTTTTAAAATTAATAAGCATCTTTTCCTCAGTTTCCAACTGCTCTTTCCACCCATGTTTGTGATTTCCGTGTCATCTGAACAGTTTCCTGGGGGTCTGTTCACGATGTCCACATGGATGGAACGGAACTAAGGAACCAAGAAGCTGCCAGAGGACAAAAGGGACCCAGAGATCAGCCACTAGGCTGCAAAGAAAAGAGGGTGGTGACGTTACCAGAACTGCGTTGGAGGCAGCAGAAAGGAATAAGCCAGTAAGCAGCACCCCTCCATGGCCTCTGCATCAGCTTCTGCCTCCAGGTTCTTGCCCTGTTTGAGTTCCTGTCCTGACTTCCTTTGATGATGAACAGCGATATGGAAGACAGATAAACCCTTTCCTCCCCAACTTGCTTTTAAGGTCATGGTGTTGGTAGCAGCAACAAAACCCCTGACTAAGACAATGACTATGGGCACAGTTGGGATGGGGAGGGGCAGCTAGGAGGGACTGGACCAGAGCAAAGCACACTGCCCACTTAAAGGCTCCCTTTATCCTGATTCTGGCCCCCGGAACAAACGACTGAGCTGCAATTTGGTGTCAAGGGACCAGTCTTGCAGGAAGGGCAGGGTTCTTGGCATTGACAAAATTGCCCAGCGTGGCCCCCTGCCAGCTGGAGCTCCATGTCCTGCCTGCTGGAGTCAGACCTCCCTCCTCCTCCTTCCCTTCTTCCAAACAGACGCTCCAGGTGGGGAACCATCCTTGGCTCTGTAGTGCTGCTGGTAAGGGCTGAACCCCTGGCCCCAATACCCTCATGCTGGTTAGTGTTTTTTGTCAACTTGGCAGGAGTTGGGGTCATCTAGAAAGAGGAAACCTCATTTGAGAAAATGGCTCCATCAGACTGACCTGTAGGCAAATCTGTGCAACATTTTCTTGATTAATGATTGATGTAGGAGGGTCTAGCCCACTGTGGGTGGTGTCACCCCGGGCAGGTGGTCTTGGGATGATAGAGGAAAGCAAGCTGAGGAAGCCATGAGAAGCAAGCGCTCCTCCATGGTCTCTGTTTCATGTCCTGCCTCTAGTTCCTGCCCTGACTTCTTCCCTTGTACCATAACCTGTAGCCAAATACACCCTTTCCCCCCCAAGTAGCCTTGGGTACTTATCACAGCAATTGAAAGTAAACTAAGACATACACACAGACAGACAGACAGACAGACAGACAGACAGACACACACACACACACACACACACACACACACACACACAAAATCCTATTGGCCCTTTCTACAATTTGCTAGGCACTCACTGGCATGCCCTGCAGTATTGCTTGCCCTCCAGTGACGCAGAGCTCATGGAACCCTGTTCAGAACTGAGGCACATCTTGTTGAGGGCACCCCTAAAACACAACACCATATGCCCCCAAATAAAGCAAGGGGCAAAGTCGGGCTCTCAATGTAGCAACACATGTCTGGCATTATCAGTCCTTTCTGCAGTGAGGGAAACAAAGTCAGAGAAGCACAGACCCTGGCCAGAAGAAGTGAGTCTAGATTCACAGTGGGAACAGCTGCAGCCAGTGTTTCCCAAGCATCCTTCACATACCTGGCTCTAGAGCAGTGGTTCTCAACCTGTGGGTCGCAACTCCTTTGGGACCATCAGAAAACACAGATATATACAATATGATTCATAACAGCAGAAAAATTATTATGAAATAGCAATGAAATGATTTTATCGTTGGAGGGGTCACCACAACAAGAGGAACTGTATTAAGGGGTCACAGCATTAGGAAGGTTGAGAACCACTGCTCTATAGGGAGGGTTTGTATCTATCCACTTATTCACCCTACAAAGGCCATGCGGGCACTTACTATTCTCCTTCCCGTGAAGAAAAGAAAACTAAAGTCCGTGAATACTCAAAACCCTGCAAGTGGCATGGACAGGACTTGAATCCAGGACAACTCGAGTCTAAGCTGTTGTTCTTAGCCCTGAGTCTACACAGCTTGCCTGCCACGGCCTGTGCCAGGCCTCCACTGAGAGCCACCAAATGATGTGGGGAGCTGGGGCAGCCAGCCCTTTGTGGGCCATCTTCAGAGACCTGGGTTTTGGACAGGCTCTATGGGGGCAGCCAGGCCCCCTCAGGCCTACCACACTGGCCTCTTCTGCCCTGGGCTCACCCATCGGGCTTCTTGACACTCTGTTCAGGATCCTGAAGGTATGGAGAGGAGATCATGATCCAGGAAACTAGGGTCCTGCAGGGGCCCTCTGAGAAGTTACATCCTGATGCTCCTGCCTGGTCACCCTAGTTGGGCCCCACACACACTGACCCTGAGTCGTAAGGGGCATGCTCCCTGGGCTGTGACTCACCAGACTCAGCAGTGACTCAGTCCTTCCCCGCCACACATGGTTCCCACCCTTCCATTCTGCTTTCCTCTGGCCTCTTCTACAAAGATAGAATTTCATGATCTGAGCTGCAGCTGGTTTTAATCCTAAAGCTTCTCCAAGTGTGCTGCCGGGAGGCTCCCTCCCTCTGCGTCAAGGGGGATGGTGGAGGGTGCTGCAGAGAGGTCGCCATCCAGAGTGCCAAGGGACAGTCCTTGGGATTCTTTTTCATGGTGTTAACAGGAGGTGATTCTAAGAAGAGAGTGTAAAAAGGAGGGCGGGGCACTCACAGGGAGTGTGAACTAGCTATTGAACTAGGCACCTACATGCTACCTCATTAACCTTACACCCCTCCGGGGCAGCAGAATCTAGAGTTAGGAATAACCCCAATGTTTTAGCCCATCTTGGAGGTAACAAAACAAGAGCAGACAGGCTAAGGGACTGAGTGAAATGAGTGCAAGCTTTGGAGAAGTGAGGTGCCCCTACCATCTCAGTCCACTAGGTACGCGGTCAGCCCATTGTCCATGGCTGCCACATCAATAGGTGCAGCCAACTGCAATGGTCATTTGTTTTTTTTTTTTTTTTTTTTTTTTGAGACAGGATCTCATTATGTAAAGCTTGGTTGGCTTAGAACTCACTCTGTAGAGCAGGCTGGCCTTAAATGCATAGAGATCCTCCTGCCTCTGCTTCCAGAGAGCTGGAATTAAATGTGTGTGCCACCATCCCTGGCCTCAGTCTTGCTGTTGTTGTTCTAAGTTGCATTTGAGCTGGGCACAGTAGTGCACACCTGCAATCCCAAAACGTGGGGGTGGAGACAGGGAGGATCAGGAGTTCAATGTCATCCTCGGCAACAAACCAAGTTCGATGCCAGTCTGGGCTAGATGAGGCTCTCCCTGGCTCAGCACCCCTCCACCACTACCACCACCAACAACAGTAAAACTCTTGCTTTCATCAGCTAGCTCATTCCTGCAATCCCAGCACATAGGAGGTTAATGCAGGAGAATTGCTACAGGTTTAGGGCTATCCTGGGCTATTCAGTGACTTTCAGGCCAGTCTAAACTGCATAACAACACCCTGTCTCAAATAAATTAATAAATAAATAAAAGCATATGTCTTTAACATTACAGGCATTTTCTAGTCATTTCCTGACACATACAGTAGTACATCAACTACCAAGAGCACATTGGTTGACTTTGTGGTTCATGCATGCAGGAGGATGTACCCACAGGGTCTATGGAAATACCATGCCATTTTATATAAGGGACTTGAACATGGATAGATTTTGATATCCACTGGGGAGGGGGCAGGGTCCTGGAACTAATCCCCCAAGGATACTGAGAGATGACTGTCAATGGCTATATAAGCAGCCCTGCTTTGAAAGAGAGTGATAATGCTGCTCACTTCAGTTAAAGCCACGGAGAACACAGGCCAGCAAACTGCTTTCAATACCGTGCTCTGAAAAGTGGCTTGAGAGCAGCCCTCCCATCACAGATAACCAATCCTTGGCTGTGAAAACTGGCTGCTGCTGGATTGGCTGACTATAAAACAGCATCTTCAAGGAGTTGCCCCAAGCTCTCTATCAATAGGCATAGGCTGGGGGAATGCCAAGATTCCTCCTGGGAAACCCTGACAGTGGCAACTTGAAGTCAAAATATAAGAAGCTGAGAAGGGAGAGAGGGCAGGAGGGCCACTGTGGGCAGCCCTGGTGCAGGATGGGGCACCCCTGATACAGGGTGGGGCTTCAAGGGCTTTACTATGGTTCCTTGAGTTTAGGTGCAATTAGTGCAGGCTCCATCAGGACAGCCCATCAGAAGCTGTGAAAGTCCACAAGAGTCCTTAGGGGTTCCCTGGCAATGGGGCCAGCTGCTGACAGAGAGTGAGCAGAGTTCAGCAGGTATGGGACCGGCCATCTGCTGTAGGTCAGATCATGCTAAGGTGGGCGCTGGAACTGTTGGAACCTGACTGGGATGTGGAATGCCCCATCCTAGGCTGATGCCAGCCAATCAACACAGCTAGGCTTCATGGGAGGGCATGTTAAATGCCTATATTTTACGCTGAAGGTAGCGATGTGCACACACATACACATGCATACACACACATACCCTCTGAAGACCAACGGGCTAGGATAGTGGCACCTACCCTCAAACCCCTTAGAAGCCTTTAGAAGTCCTGCTGAATCAAACTGCCAGAACTTATTCATCAGAGTCTAAAATAATGGGATGGGGGCTGGAGAGATGACTCAGCAGTCAAGAGCACTGGCTGCTCTTCCAGAAGACCTGAGTCAGATTCCCAGCAACCACATGGAAGTTCACAATCTTCTATGAACGCAGTTCTGGGGAATCAGATGCCCTTACTGGCCTCTGTGGGCACTGAATGGTAAAATATTCATACACTTAAACAAAGGAGTGGGATAGAAATAGGAGAGAGAGAGAGAGAATAAATATGAGGGTGCATGAGTGTAAGAGGCCATGGGCATGTGTGCACATACATTAAAGACCCATGCCAAGCTTAGCACCCTCTTCAAGAGCCATCCATCTTTGGAGAGCAGAGTCTTTCACTGCCTGGGAACTTGGTTGAGGTTTTTTCCCTTTGTGTGTGTTGGGGGAGGGGTGTAAGAGAAGGAAAGTGGGAGAGGAGAGAAAGAGAAAGAATGTGTGTTTATGTTGGTATGCACGGAGGCCAGAGAAAGCCTTGGTACTGTCCCTTTGAAATCACCCACCTTCGTTTTCATAGGCAGGGTCTCTCACTGGCCTGGAATTCTCCAAGTAGGCCAGACGGGCTAGCCAGTGAGACCTGGTAACCACCTGCCTCCACCTCCCCACTACCGGGATTACAAGCATTTGCCTTGCTTCCCTGAGCCATCGCCTCTTCCCTAGATGTGCACTCCTGACTACTAAGCGCATTTCAGGATGCCCAAGGCTCTGGAAGGACAGGGCTTTTTCCAGCTGTGCGTGCAGCTGTCCCCATCATATATTCGATGTGAGGGGCTACCAGGCCTTGCCTGGCTTGAGTAAGCGTGAGCTAAGGATAGAAACAGGAACTCAGTCACCATCTGCCTTTGCTCCTGCACTCTGGCCTACACGGCCTCAGCCATTTCTCTTCCTCCTTGGGAGGAAAACAGCACAGCCAGGCTCCAAGTACTATCTCCAGATTCTAATGGCTGTCACTACAGAAAGCTTCTAGTAGATTCTGTAGAGTAATCAGTGGTCTTGAGTCTCCCCAGAGGCACTGAAGGTCACCTGAGGAGCTGGCTGCTGTCCAAGATGGCAAGGCTCCCTGATGTCACCTCCCTATGGCAACCATGTCTCCCAGACCTTGACCTCCCAAAGCTTTTAAACTCCAGTTTTTGTTGCCTCCTCCCCCAGCAGTTGTCTCCCCCAACACCAAGGAGCTCAGTGTGTACTCTGAGAAAAAGCACCAGCAGAGTCCCATTTGGGAAGTATGGTCAGGGGAGCAGACAAAGGTAGAAGCTTTCACTTAGGGGTACCACCCAGAGCCATTCTCACAATGTGGGGAGGAGGGAATTCTGGAAGTCACATCCTGTCCCCACAGGGGCCCAGCCCCAGCATCCCTGTGCTCACAGCTCATTCTTCTCACTGGTACTATTTGGTCCTGGGAATGGAGGCACATGCCAAGCTAGCGCCGGCCCAACCCTCAGTAACTAACTCTGTCTCCCCAGGCAGGATTTTTACTTACATAAGGGGAAAGTCTCAGAACCCACTAGACCTGCCCGGCCAGCTAGCCACTTCCTGGGCCTCTCCCATAAGACCTGTGCCTCCTCAAAGGACTGTCTGTGTACCACAGTGACCGTGGACCCTCACTGCATACCTCCATTGAGACGCCAGACATAACGGCTCACTTTTTCTCCCCCCGAACCCATCACTCCTGATTTTACAAGACAGGTTCTTGCTATGTTGCCCAGGACTCAAACTCCAGGGTTCAACCTCTTGAGTATCTGGCACTACAGACATATGCTACCATGCCAGCCTCGTCTTACCAATGTTTTTACACTTGTGATCCAGTATACCCTTCCTGAGCTTCTAGCTCGGAGACTCCACCACACACTGCCCAAACCTCTCACCGGCCACGCTCCTTAGTACACTAGTGCCAGGCACTGGCTGAAGGCCAAGAGGATGAGGAGCTGTGTGATGGGGAGCGGGTAGCCAAGAGAAACCTGCTCCAGGCCCAGGGATGCTGCTTGCCAACTCGTTGGCTCTCTGAGGACAAAAGCAGGCACCCTGAACCAACAGCCAAAAGGGTTTGAAGCCAGAAAAACAAACAGACTCACCCAATGTGCATCAGGCAATCTCAGCTCCAAAAGGCACCTCTCTGAGCTCGGTCCCACCCTCCTGCCGGCCCCCAGCAGCTCTCTCCAGAGGACCTGGACCACCATGTAGTTTTTGAAGCTGTCACAAACAGCATGAAGACGGAAGATCAACAACCTGCTCCACAGGCCTCTGAGCTCCGAACTTGTGTGCCCAGGCGCCTGTAAGACTATAAACACACAGGAGGTCTTGCCCTGGCCTGCTCTGATCCCAACACCTGGAACAGCAAGTACTCACAGAAATGTGTGAATGGAGAGACGGTGAGACTGCAAATGCACAGAGGCGCCTTTCCCCTCTTGGAGCTTAGCGGGTCTTCAAAACGGGCTCTCTGCTTATTTCATTCCTTGGTAAACAATTTCAACCAGTTCAGGAAGCCTGAAAAAGGCCAGAACCAGAGGCAGGGATGGACTTCAGCTAATGCTCTGTTAATCCCCAAGTATGAGCTTTCTGTAGGTCACAGATGGGGGAAGACAGGTCCTAGGGCAGGCCCCTCCACCAATGAGCTCTGAAGTCCAGTCTCTTCACAGCTAAAATAGGAGCAGTGGTTGCCACCTGGCTTCTAGGCCCTTCCAGATGGGTGAGCTGAAAGTGGGAAGGTTGCTGATAGGGGAAGGGGCACTTCGATCCCCTCAGGACATATTTCCAGGCCTTACAGACGCACTGGAAAAACTGGAAATGCTTGCAGCCCCAAGTCTGAAGCACTATCATTAGTATCGTCTGTTCTGACCTTCTAAAGGTTAATTGTTACCAAGTTACAAGGCGTCCTAGCCCTGGGCTGGAAAACCAGCCTTAAAATGCTGCATTAAATGCTACATTGTTCCACGCTACAACTCCGGCCATTATCCACAGCTCTCCTGTTGCTCTAGGAGCATCCTCATGAGAAGGATGCTATAATTAGGTCTGTGTTATGAATACGGAAATGGGATGTTAAATAACCTGCTCACATGCCTGAAGAGCCAGGATGGAGGATGGAGCAGTTGGCTCTAGAAGTTTCCCTGAGCCGCTTGTTCAACATCCAGTTGGTCAGTAATGGTCAAGTTGGCCATCTGATGGGCAAGTAAAGTAACAGCTGCTCCCGGAAGCAGGTGGGAGAGTGTTCCCAGAAGTCCACTTCATGGTGGTCTGTCTTGTTCCTTGATTGCATCTGCCCACCCTTTAGCTTTGGGTCAAGGTTTGCAGAGTGACCTCCTTAGTAGAACTTCGTTTTGCTGTCCTCCCTCTGAACCTGCAGCCTTCAGTGCACAGGGCCAGCCAGCATGTCCCCTACTAGTCCCTGGACTGCTAATGAGGGACTAGTAGGGGACAACACAGAGCAGTCCCTGGACTGCTAATCAGGGACTAGTAGGGACACAAAGCCTCCATGCGGTGACACAGAGGAGTGGGCCTGCTGCTGCTTACCCAGTGAGCACTCACTAACACTGACATCGCCTCCCATAGCCAGGCTGCGACCACCCCAGATCTGACTGTGGTTCCAGGTCTTAGGCTGCAGGGTAGGTCTTCACGGCACAATGAACAAGCCAAGAAGAGGAAAGTTCTGGGAAATCCCTCACTCCCGTCACATGGAAATCCTCTCTAGCTGGGCTGTTTTTCAGATATGTGACCGGAGTCTAGTCAAGAGAGTCACCCTGGGATCTTATTTTGAGACAACCTCTATGTAGCCAAGGCTAGCTTCAGACTGGAGATAGATCTACTTCCATCTCCCAGAGCGCTGGGAGTACTGTGTGTGTGCCACCCACAAACTTGCCAGGACCACAGGACAGTGTAGTGGTAGAGCTATGGCTAGGATTCATCTCGGCATAAAAGAAGCCTGGGCCTCTCTGGGAGGTGGTGTTCTAGTTCTTCACAAAGATCTGCAGATCAAGAAACAATGGCTCTCACACAGACAGATTCTTAGTTTCCATCAAGGGTGCCGAGAGCATTCACTGGAGAAAATATGCTTTCAACAAAACATGCAGGACATTACAGACAACAGTACGAAGCTGGAGACCTTTTTCACATCACATACAAACCCCAACTCAAAGTGACTAAAGGATTAAACGTAGGAGCTAGAAACAAAACGCAGTGAGGCGAACACAGCCATAGTGCTTAGGGGCAGAAGGACCAGGTGTTCACAGTCACCCTCAGCTATGCAATGAGCCAGCCTGGACTACATGAGGTTAAAAACTGTGGGCCCTCAAGATGGCTTAGCAGGGCTAGGCATAGTGGCACATGCCTTTAATCCCAGCACCCTGGAGGCAGAAGCAGGAGGATCTCTGTGAATTCGAGGCCAACCTGGTCTACACAGTGAGTTCCAAGACAACCAGGTCTACACAGGGAGACCCAGTCTTAAAAAACAAAACAAAAAGATGGTCCAAAGGTAAAGGCACTTGCCACCAAATCTAACCCTAAGTTTGTTCCCCAGAGCCCACAGAGTGGAAAGAGAGAGCTAATTTTCACTGTTGTCCTCTGATCTCTACACGCATGCTATGGAATGTGTGAGTGTGAGCACACCACACACGCACACACACAAATACACACAGAGTAAATAAATAGATAAATGCATAAAAGAAGACTGCCCAGCCACACTCTCCACACTCTCCAGTGCCATTCAAGGTAACTAGTCTCCCCAGTGTCATGATCATCAGTGAACTACAATTGCCCTGTCAGGGTCTTCTATGTATGTCAGAGGAGTATTAAATGTTACAAGTTCCAGGTACAATAGCAAGCTCTCGCACACGCACACGGGGCCAGCCTAGCAGCAGTCATGTGTGTGTGCACTGACAAGCTCACTGACTACCAGGGCTTGAGTAACCCTCAACCTTCCAGATGGAGAAACTAGGCTCAGAGAGACCAGCTCTCCTTCCCCGATCAGTTAGTCACTGAGATCCTGACTCGGAAACAGGTCCGTGTGTGTTTGTTGCCAGCAACAGTGCCAAGCAGTGAATCGGTAACCCACATGCGGAAATGAGTCACAGGCAATGCAGGGGGGCTTCCTTTTTGAGTCAGAGCAGGACTTCCCCTCACACCCAGAAGGCTGCAGAGATAGACAAGGTGGCAGCTTAGCCCCACCGGGTTGCCCCCTCCATGTGAGTATCTGTCCCTGATGTGGGGACAAGCATGACAGCATACATGGCTTGGACTTAGAGCTATTGGGCCTGGTGAGTCTTCCTCAAGTATTCCCAAAGTACATGGCTGCCATTGAGTCTACAGGGGCATTGGCCTGGCCTAGGACGGACAGCTAAGCATCAGTCAGCTTGGCCCTTTCATCCCACATACAAGGACCGGTGAAGACACTGTATCCCTGAGTGTGGAGCCTCTCATCTTCCCACGGGTACCATGGTCAGCATCTCTTTTCTCCTAAGCTTGGGAGACGCTGAATTCATCTGATGACAAATCACATTTCAACGCCCACTCAAGGCTGGTGGGCAAGAGATCACAGAGGTGAACAAGCAGGATCCTGTCACCCCAACAACAGAGCCCTGCCTTCAGCTGACCCTGACCCGACCACTCAGCTTCTTCCCCCTACGGGAAAAACAGCACCCGTTCTGAGTACTCCCCACACCTGTGCCCCCCCATCTCCAATCTGAGACACAACCTTCAGGGACCTGCCACCAGAAAATAAATGTGCTTTAGAAGTGCTCACTAACATCGCTTTCCAAAATGGATCATTGTTGGGCTTCTGGAGGGGTCACCAGGTGCCAGGTACAGCCATCACTCTAAGTAGCGTTTTGGCATGTTTCTCTTCCAGGGAGAATGTCCGAAATTTTTATGAACCTCCTAGGGCTTCTGACCCATGGAAAACTAACATGCTTGCTACAGTGACCCTTGCTATTAGTTATTACTGTAAATGTCCCAGAATGTTCCATAGAGGAGATACCCTGAGCTCTCCTTAACCTTTCCTGTTTGCTGAATGATCATGCTCTTATATTTTTGGTTGTGAGCCTAGCCTTTAATGGCTGAACCATCTCTCTAGTCCGGTCATGCTCTCTATGTTTGGATTTCTCAGTCCAACTGGATCATGTGTGAATTTATCATTTGCTTAACCACTGGTGAACCCCAGGACACTAGGCTGGAGAGCACACCCCTTCCAGTCTAAGTCACTGTAGACCCCTAGGCACCTGCCCGATCAGGAGCCACCGCTGGTTTTGGCTTTCTGTATAGCACGGGGCATTTTAATCAACAAAACACCAGTTGTGGTCACTTGGGCTGAGCACCCTGGCTAATAAAGACTAGAACAGAGCTAAATCTGGGTGGTGTGGGCTGCTGGGTGGAGTAGGAAACACCTGAGTTACAGCCTGAACGGTACACAGGATTTATCCTGCACGGGTTCTCAAAGGCGGATTCCCCAGGACACCTCACAACTGATCAGAGTCAGACAGCAGGGCCAGTCGGCCTGGATTCAAGCCTGAGTTTAACACTTTCTCAGTCAATGGATGCCCTGCCTCTAACTACAACCTGCTGGCTGCTGACCCGAAGACTGATGCTGGTAAAATGCTTAAATCTGTGCCCTGCTGGCACACAGTGGGTGCTGCCTAAGCGTTTGTTAAATTATACATTCACCAAACGCCTGCACCTCTGAGAGGGGGAAGCAGAGGTGCGATAGATTAGTCCAGCAAAAGGAAAATATGTGGCATCCATCCCATGGAATATTCGGGACCATTTGCCGCGAGAAATGTGATGACTAATATTTGGGCCAGCTGGGGCTGAGAGACGAGGCAAGCTGCCGAACCGTGGGCTCCTGCGCCAGCCAGAGGAGGAACCGAACCGTGTGCTCCTGCACCAGTCAGCCGGCCAGCTTTCCTGGAAAGGGCCAGACAGTAAATACGCTCTGCGGTCACGTGGTCTCTGTCACCGAACGTGCCTCGGGGTGTGAGAGCAGCTGCAGATTACCCCGAAGGAGCTGGCTGTGTTCCAACAGCCGATTGACTAGAGCGGGTGGTATCTGGCCATTGGGCCACTATTGTCAACCCTACTGGGCACCTCCTACTTGCGTCAGAAACTGATGGAGATGGAAACAAACAAACGTGGACAACAGAGCAGAGGGATCCTCAGCGCGCTTTCAGAACGCAATCTGGCTGCTGGTGCTAGAAGCCTGCACGCCTTGCTCTAGGGTCATCCTCAGCTACAAAAGGAGCCCAAGGCCAGCTTGGGCTATATGACACCTCTTCTTTAATAATAATAATAATAGCAACAAATAAATGTCCTTAAAGTGATAGGAGCAAGGAGGTATTTTAATTGATCTTAGATTATAAGCAGATTGTCTCTGTGTGTGTGTGTGTGTGTGTGCGCGCACGTGCTTATGCACAAGAGCGTACATGTCCCCAGGTGTGTATATGTGAGTGCAGGTACCTGAGGAGACCAGAAAAGATCCCCCGAGGCTAGAATTATAGGCGACTATGAGCCTCCCGACACATAGGTGCTAGGTCTGAGCACTCAGGCGCTCTGTGAGTGCAGTAGACTAAGCCATCTCCCAGCCCCCATTTGTTTATTTGAAAAGCCTTTGGTGGGCAGTGGTGGCAGCAGTCACTGTTAATCCCAGCACTTGGGAGGCAGAGACAGGCAGATCTCTGTGAGTTTGAGGCCAGCTTGGTCTACAGAGCAAGTTCCAGGACAGCCAGAGCCACACAGAGAAACCCTGTCTCAGAAAAATAATAATGAATAAATAAAAGAAAGGAAGAATGAAAAGGAAAGTTTTTAGGTTAACAGAGCAAGTGAGTTCAGGCTCCCTAGACGTCCAGCACAAGTTACAGAGTCAAGCACAACATCCTCCGCCTGCTCTCTAGAAACCAGATAGCTTCCAAGTCCTAGGACTGACAACTAAATCTGCCTTCCTCACCTACTCACTGTTTGACCTCAGGGTATTGACCTTTCTGGTCCTTCATTTCCTTAGGGAATGTGAGTGGCTTCACTTTCAGTCTGAGGAAACCCTGGCTGTTCTCAGGTCCTATAAACTAGCCCAGAGCACTTGGTTTCACTTGATTCAATAAAAGGGCCAGGCTGGGAAAGGATGAGGGGAGGACCTGAAAGGCTCCTGGTAGGGGTGGAAGAGAGGCACACAAGATACCTGCTAGTTTCTCAGAGAATCTTCCAGAGCGTGTATGGGGGGGGGAGTCTTCTGAGGAACTAGCTGTGGCGTTCTTCCAACAACAGCCCCACAGCAGGAAGCCCAGGCTGCTCAGCAAAGCCTCTCTCTCCTTCTCTGCCCTTGTCACCCACTTCCTATTGCCACCATCCAACTTGGCTGCCGGTAGCAGAAGCTCCAAATAGCTCCCAGGTTCAGCCCTCCTTGCCTCTGCGCCTGTGGGCCCCTCCTTTTTCCCTGCCTCCCTAGTTTCTGTAAGCTGACATCACTGCTTCTGGGGACCATCTACCAGTATCCAGCAGCGTAGGATACCTAAGCTCCTTGAATCCTCCTCTTGCCCTTTAAATAGATAAGAAATCCACAGACAGGTACAGAATGGTGAAGTAACCTGAGCAAGGTCACACAGCAAGTCACACTGCTGCCTCGTCCTTCCCACAGTCCCTTGGGGGAGGGGCAGGCCTGAGTCTTCCCTGCCCAGCCACAAAGAGGTAGGAGGAGGGAGTCCATCCCTAGGCTCATGCCCTGGGCTTCACATAGACAGGTGGCCAGTCTGACGTCCCCAAGCCCTGGCAGGAGCAGGTACATTCTATTTATAATCCCCACTACCTGCCAGCCATGGCATGGCCCAACGGGAAATGAAGGCTCCCAGGAGATGGTACTCTGCAAGTCTTGCTACAAGTTGGGTGACAGAAATTCCCCTGTACTTCTCACATGGCCAAGGTGTCATCTTGCAACCTCAGCAGAATGGGGACTATTTCAAACCCCTTGGCAGTAGAAGTGTGAACCTCCCCCAGGATCCTAGGGAGTGGTTCGTTTCCCAAGCCTGACTGCACTGGCCTCGGCCTCAGTCCCTCCTTTCTCCCCTTCCCTCCCCCTCCCTCTGTGAAGGCTTATATTGGGTGAACTTCAGTCAGACCCAACGAAGAGACTGGTGCTGCCTGCTGTGTGCAGAGCTGAGAGTTTACCCAGCACCCTTCAGCTAGAAGGAGCTGGAGGGCTCTGCCTCTCCCTGAGCAGCTGAGGGCACCTACCTAGATGGTGGCAAAGGATGGTCAGCATGTGAGCCCTCTAGGGGTGGGGCACACACACACACACACACACACACTGTGCACACAAACCCATCTGGCTTTCTAAACTATCTTCTCTCTCCTCTTAGACAATGCTGGCTTTGAGTTCCTGGAAGAAACTGACAGGCTTTACATAAAAGGCAAATGCCATGGTCCCCAAGTGGACCCACAAAGAGTAAATTGCCACCAGTTTGTGGGAGGATGCATTCTTTTGATCACAAAGGAGGGCCTGGGCCTATGCTTTCTTGTTGCTTCCCCTATGGCTGTTAAGCTGTTGGCATGGGTTCCAGGCCCGATCACGTGTGTGTGTGTGCACACACACACATATGCGGGCACATATAGGCACACATGAGTGTATGATGGGGGAGGAGTGTATGCCACAGTACATGTGAGGAGGTCAGAGGACAGTTTCCTGGAGTCAGCTCTCTCTACCCTTCCTGGGTTCCTGAGAGCTCAGAGGTGGTAAGGCCTTTAAAGCAAACACCTTTCCCTGCTAAGCCCTCTTAGCATCTGGGCCTGGCAGCACTCGCCATCCGCTGGTAAGTTTGTTTACTGACTTACCTACTGAACTACCAGGCCACAGGCATCCCAGGAGCTGAAAATATGGCCTAAAACATTTGTAAAGGACAACATCATAGTGTAATGTCGCAAGGCTGGACACACACCGAGGGCTGGGGAGATAGCTAAGTCTTTAGAGTACTTACCACAGGAGGGTGAAGACTTGCGTTCTGTGGTAGTTTGAAGGAAAATGGCCCCCCCATAGGTTCATAGGGCGTGGCATTATTTGAAAGGATTAGAACAAGTGGCCTTGTCAGAGGAGGTGTGGCCTTGATGGAAGAAGTGTGTCACTGGCGGGGGAAGGGTGTTGGTGTTTCTAATGCTCAAGCCAACTCCATTGTGTGTCTCTTCCTGCTGATCTAGGTGTAGAACTCCCAGTTACCTCTCCAGCACCACGGCTGCCTGTACACTGCCATGCTCCCTGCCATGACAATGATGGACGAAACCTCTGAACTGTAAACCAGCCCCCAATTAAATGTTTTCCCTTATAAGAGTTGGTCATGGTGTCTCTTCACAGCAACAGAACACTAACTAAGACAAGCACCATTCCCTAAATCCGCGTAAAAAGCTGGGTATGGTAACATAACCATATCCCAGCGATAGGGAGGTAGAGACAGGATGGTCTCCTGGTCAGGCAGCCTACTAGGCAAGCTCCAGGCCAGTTAGAGACCCTGTCTTAAAAACCAAGATGGAATGACACTCAAAATTGACATAACCTACACAGACAGACAGACATATACACAGACAAAACAAAAGGACATCTCTGAACTCTAGTTCCTTCTAGAATATCAATTTCAGGGCAACCACAACTTTTCCAGTCTTGCTCATCACTCAGTCCCCTACCCATGACAGTGCCTAGCATGCAGGACATCTGTATGCAGAGAACCTCCACTGGGAAAGTAAGCTTCATTCATCTTTGGAGGCAGCCTCGAAGGGCTTCCCTGCTGCCCTGCACCATGCTGAGGACCTCCTATGCTCAAAGTAGCCCCAGAGAGAGGCCGAGCCTCTGTGGGGAGAAGATTCTGCTCAGGGGAGGGGAGACAAGGGGCAAGGTGACGCACCTCTGGAAGGACAGTGGGGGTGGCTAGAGAAAAGGCTCATACAGAGAGGGAGCTATGACATGCAAGGCACGAATTTGCTTCAAAGTCATTTATCTCCATCAAGGAGGAACTAAGGATGACCCTTTAGCTGACATATCCACACACTCACAGAGATAACAATTACTAAGCATGCAGTTCTGGACAGGCAGCGCTGGCCCCAGAACAATGAAGTTTCCACCTTCTCAGCAGACTGAAGGATAGACTGAAGGAGACTTCTAGAACATGTAGGCCCAAGGGGAGGCAATACCCCCTCACATCCATCCCAGTCAGAACAGCAGGGATGACCTGAGGTGATGTCCACCATCAGGGTGGCAGCAATGACCTTGAATGATCCATTGGTGCTGGTTTGGTGTGTACTTTTTTGTTACTGAGCTCAGGTAAATATTCCCTCTGGGGCAAATTGAGGACAACTGTCCACTTACTTTCACTTTCATGTCCTTTCCTTTCATGTCCTCCTCCCTTCCCTGCAGCCACTCACAGCGTCCTGCAGCCTGTGTGTGTGTGTGTGTGTGTGTGTGTGTGTGTGTGTGTGTGTGTGTGTGTGCTCTCAGAGGCAGCCAGGAACTAAGCAGCTTCTCCTGGGGACCACAAGGGAGGCTCTCACCAGGGACCACTATCTAGGTGTCCCCGTCTCTACACTGCACATAGAAGACCCTGGCTCAGGTCATCCTGCTTCTAAAGACAGCAGCTTCTGGTCAGTCATTGCCTCCTGGGCTGGAGTGTCATCTCCTGAGGCCTCCTCCCAGCCCAGCTTTGACATTCAGAGTGACACTGCCCAGCAAACACACACCCAGTGAACTGAGCAACAGCAAGAGGGAGGACACACCCACCCCCCCCACACACACACAAAGGAAAACCAAAGCGGGCAGTGCCTGGTGTACACACCTGAAATCCAGCACTAAGGAGGCCAAGGCAGGAGAAATGCCACAAGGTTAAGACCAGCCTGGATTGTAAAGCAATTACCAGGCCAGGACTACACAGCAATAGCAAGACTTAAAAATAAATGAAACGACTACATAAAAATAAAATTGATGCTGAATTACAATAAAAACCACCAGGGTTAAAGCTAGTAAAAGGCTCATCTCCACTGTGTTTCACAACACTTGGAGGACACCATTCTCCCAAATGACCACTCCAGAATCCTGTTCCTTCTAGAACCTTCTTCATTTCATTAGAAGAAACTCAGAAAAACATAATCCTTCCCAAATGTTTGTCTGTAGGCTGGAACTCTCTGTGGAGCAGTCCCCTCAGTCTGGAGCTGTCCCCAGCTGGTGAGGCCCCTCCACAACACTGGTCCTCCAAGAATGTGAGGCCCAGCAGGATAGAGTTATGAGAGCTCCCACCCCAGGGTAAAGAAGCTGATTAAATTAATCCCATCAGCAAGCTCCCAGATCAATTGGATGTAATCTCCTGCAGAGCCCTGCAAGGGCATTGTTCTGAAAGAGCTGGGTATTTGCTGAGTAAAATGAACAAGTGAGTTACCTCACCTCAGGCCCCTAGATGATCAGCAGACAGCACTAAAACCTACTTCAGACTACTGTGGCTGGACTCAAATTCATGGCAATGTTCCTGTCTCAGTCTTCCTAAATACAGGGATTATAGGTGTGAACCACATGCAATCCTGGCAAGCAGCAGGGCCACCTCCTGACTCAGGGCTCCTGAATGACCAGTTTGCCCATGTGCCAGGGAGGTCCTGGGCACCTGTGGACACCAAAGTCCTGTAATATATTCATCAAGTTTGCAGGGCAATGGTGACTCCAGGAAAAGATTCTGAGGACCAGATAGAAACATCTCAGGACGCTCTGGAAAAGAGGCAAACACATAGTACTGAGATAAATCTCTACACCAGTACCGAGGGCTGACTAAAACCAGCCTAGGAAACCCCTTTGTTAACCCGCAGCCACTCACTGTTGTGTCCTAGCTCTCTGGAGAGTCCTGAGGTGAGGGCTGCTCCAGGTCATTGACCCCACCCTTCAGCCACTTGTACACAGGACATGCCTGGACAAGCACACACTTGGCATCCCAGCACGGCGCAGGGCTGCCCCGCAAGCGTGTCTCAAAAGGATGAATGCAGCTGACCACAAAAGTATAGATTGTGCCTTCAGTCACTCCTGACTTAAGTTTATTCTGAAAGGAAACTTTTTATCTTTTCCTCAAATAGGGAAGCAGGACCAACGGCATATCTGTTACACATCCTAAGAAATCAGTGGGTTGGGGACAGGAACTCGTTTGAGTACCTCTCGCTGGATGCTGTCTCTGGTTTGCACGGAAACCTGCTTCTTGACGGAGAGCGAGGGGAGTGACGGAAAGAGGACAAAATAGTGCCACCCTGAAGTGTCCCAGGCTGTCCCAGGCAAACCCAGGACTCTCAACTATCCCCACTCATCAGAATTGCCTGGGAGTGTTCAAAAGAAACAAAGAAGCAGCCTCACTTCCAGAGATTGCTAATTCTCCTGGCCCATTAGCGATTCAAGTGACCATGAAAATATCCTATAATCAGGACTGTTAGAAAGACCTTAAAGGGCCAGAGGGGCGGCAGGCTAGCAGAGTGCTTATCTAGCGTACACACAGCCCTGGGCTCAATTCCCAGCACGCCCTATACCAGGGGTGGTGGTGGCACTTTCTTGTAATCCCACCACTCTGGAGGTGAAAGCAGGGGGCGGGGATCAGAAGGTCAAGGTCAAGAGCTGGGAGCTCTTTCCTACTCTGAGTTCTACACTGAGAACCAGGAGAATCAAGGATGGAAGTCAGACCGCAGGTCTTACTGGGCCGGGTCCCACACCCAGGTTAACTCCACAAGAGAAAACGGCAACCGCATTTGGGGTTTGTAGCTTGCATCCTGTCACCTGAGCCGAAGGCAGAGTCACCAGCAGCTGTGGCAGCTCAACTCCTCCCAGGTGCCCTGGGTGGAGGAGACAAAACTGCTCAGCTTCCTGCAGCCTGTCCTCCCCACCTGGGAGCACCCAGGAAAAGGGGAGGAGCACCCCGAGAGGATGGATGATCAGGGGTGGGGAAGGTGTGGCCAGCTCCTTGGATAGGTGAGTTAGCCCTGTACAAGAAGGTTATGGTTATGAGACAGCCAAGATATACTGCCAGTGAGAGAATCGGGGTGCTGGCAGGTCTGTCACATTGTACCTCAGGCCCAGGAATAGAAAGAAGCCGTCTAAATAGAAAATGGAACTGACCTTTGCCTAGAGAAATGATGTAAGAAATACTTTGCTCTGTGGAGTGACCGAACATACCCTGACTCCTTGAGGTGGAAGGGTTCACCACACAGACCCAGTAAGATGATAAAAGGAACCCTTCCCTCCCCCACTCTCCCTAAAAGAGGGAGTTAAGGCTCAGCAAGACTACTCTTGGGTGAGATGAAAAGGCCCCGCCCATCAGCTAGTCGATTCTGCAGGTAAGGGGGCTGCCACCAAGCCTAACCACCTGAGTTCCATTCTCCGGATCCATACGGTGGAAACTCCAGAGAGGTTCCTCAGCTGTCTCCTGCACATTATGATATATACGCATGAGCTCAAAAAGTGTGTGTGTGTGTGTGCACGCGTGCGCGTGCCTGCGCGCAAGTGTGTGTATGTGGCTTAAAGGCTTTCTGGCCTGCTCAGCCCTGAGCTTCCCTCCCTCCAGGTTCTCACCAGCTGGGGCGGCCTATGTTTAGAGCACCCTTCTTACCCATCAGACTGTTCCCACGGAGCAGCGCCGTGTCCCTGGCATCTTGCTACCCATTCCATCTCAGTCAAGGTCAAGTACATTGATGGAATGCAGTTGTCCAGGGTATGTCGGTTACAGGGCGGAAGAGCCCAGATCCCAGCCACAAACACGTGTCTCCCTGGCTTCCAGACCACAGCCAGCTCCTGCTAGGAGCTTCATGACTAACTTGCTGCTTCCTGTGGGTGACAGACACAGGAACTCACAGGGCCTTCCTCGGTCCTCTTTACTGAAGCCAAAACCTCGCCCAGGAGTAGCCAGACTGGGCATCTGGGTGGTTTTACCCAGAGAGAAGAAGCAGAAATAAGAGAAGCTGCCAGAAAAAAAAAATTGAATCCATTCCTTATTCCTTAAAATCATTTCCAAGAAAAGTTGGAGTTTGAAGTCCATAAATAGACAAGCAAGCAAATTACACAATTAGGCTGGTTGCCTGGTGCTAGGTGAACGACCGGCCGTTTAACCTGGCAACCTCAACTGGCTCACGCGCCACCTACAACCTCCAGCCTGTGGTCAGCGAGTCTCAATGACTAACCAACAAGTTGCAAGGGGAGTTCTGGGGGAGGATGGGGGAGGGAACAGGGAGGGTGCTCCAGGGTGGGGCTCTTGCTCTGGGGGACCTGTGGCATTCCTGGGCCCATGCATCGTCTTGGGGAAAGGATTTCCTCTGAGGATTGGCTTGGTGTAGGAGAGGCCCTGGAGCTCCAGAGGAGCTGCCCAGCTGGAAGGCTGAAGTCTAGGTAGGTTTGCCCTCCACTTCCACAATCAAACTGTGATGCCTGGATCTGCGCACCTCTATTCAAGCCCTAACTCCACTGGCACCTGACGAAGACAAGGGCGGGTTATTTAATCCCTCTGTCCAGCAGGGATGGCGTCAGCACACCTCTCTGAAGTGCCCTGGGATGAGGAGAAAAGATAAAGAACACTGTGTGCAATGCTGGCCCACAGCAAGTGCCCGCTAGAGGCTGATTGTCGAGGCAGATTGAGTAGGAAATCTCCTACGTGACCCAGTTCGTCCACCACTGCAATCCGCAGGCATAGTCAGTCATTCAGTCGTCAAGGATGCAACCAGAGAGACAGAAAACACTTGCATCTGTCCAGAGTGGGCTTACTTTTTATTCTTCCCTAAATACACAGCCTAGGAACTAGTCACGTGGCATCTACCTTGGGTTGGGAGTGTAAGTATCTAGAGAAGGTTTCAAGCACATGAGAGCCGGTGTGATGGCTCATGCTATAATCCCAGCCCTAGGGAAACTGAGGCAGGAGGATTCCAGTGAGTTCCAGGTCAGACTGAGCTCTACATTAAGAACTGGGAATAGTGCTGCTTGCCTGTAATTCTAGGACTTGAAGGCTGAGGCAGGAGAATTTCAAGTTCTAGACAGGTTTGGTTTTTAGATAGAGACCCTGCCTAAGAGCAAACAGAAGCACACTAAAAACAAAAAGGAGGGGCAGGCTGGAGAGATGGCTCAGCAGTTAAGAGCACTGGCTGCTCTTCCAAAGGACACGGGTTCAATTCCCAGCACCCAAATGGCAGTTCACAACTGTCTGTAACTCCGGTTCCAGGGGAGATCTGACACCCTCATACAGACATATATGTAGGCAAAACACCAAATGTACAATAAATAAATAAATATTTAAAAAAAGAAAAAGGGGGAAGTTGTGTGTAGTGTATATAAATTACACAAGGACATGTTTTATAGAAAGGTCTGCGTGTCATCGATCTGGTGTCTGATAGTTACTCTTCATTGTCCACAAGACTGGATGTAGGATCACTATGGCAACGAACCTCTGGGTGTGGCTAGAAACACAAAAAGGTTTATCTGAGGAGGAAGACCCCATGAGGATGGGCAGCAGCACTCACGGACTAGGGTTCTGGGCTGAATTAAAAGGGGAAAGGGAGAAGGCAAGCCAAGGATGCCACGCCTTCCCTGCCAATAACAGACTGTACCCTCCAACCCCCAGCCAAGATAAACCCTCCCTTCTTTAAGTCGTTCCCACAGGGATTCTGTAACAACTCAACCAGTATCCTCAGAGTTCCTGGAACCAGCCCTCTGGAGATGCCAGAGGGACACTATATACGGAGTAGCAAAGCTGGCTGGTGTCGGTCCCTGCCCTGTGTCCCTGTAGCGGGAGATAATAGACACAGCTGCAGGCCCAGAGCTCCCATTTCAAACAGTGCTCAGTGCTGAGATGACAGAGGCCCAGTGATGAGACAGACCCTGCTGGCTGGCGAGTGCTGGAAGGCTACTGTGTGGGCAGAGAGCGCTCTCGGGGGACCAGAACCAGGCTCTGAGATCCAAATGGAAAGGCGGGGTGGGGGCTCCCAGGAAAGGAGAGGAGTTGGGTGTGCCCCACCAGTGATGTCAAGACATTGTCAAAGTTCCTGTGCTGACCTTCAGAGCTCCCAGCGCAGACAGACCCCGAGTGACAAGGGTCGTAAGGGATGAAGACAGGTGTCACAGCTTATCTTTTGTCTTCCCTCCAGGGCTCACTGAGATTCTGAGGAGCCTGGAAACACTAGGGTCTGCCCCTCCCACTTCATTCCCCAGCCTGGACCATGTATCCCCCTAGCATTTGTCAGGTCTCATTTAGACCAGAAAGCCTTTGGTCTAAGTCATAAGAATAACTGCCTCTCTCTGGGCCGCCAGTGAGCTGTGAAGATGATTGGGCAACAGGCGGGTGGGAAGCCAGACTTGAGTTCTGGAAGCCATTGGTTAAATATCAATAACAATGTACAAAAGAACAGAAAACAGAAATCATAATCGGATGGAATCTTCTAGGAGGCGATGTCTACCACGTGGTGGAGGAATAGCAGGAGAAGGGCAGTTGGCAGAAGTAATTGCTGGCCACAGGTGGTCAGAATGAATGTGGGGCTTTGTGGGACCCAAAAGTAGCCCTGGGGGCAGGAAGGAGGGCAGACCCAACACTTAGGGAAAGGGAGAAAAGCCCAAGAAATCTATTTCTTTCTGGGTGGGTGGCACACTGCAGAGGCAAATCTCGGGTCCCCAAAATCTCAGGTCCCCAAACACATATTGCTAGGCTTCCAAGTGAGCAAACTCCTCAGAGAGCTAAGTAGAGCCTCCCGTCTTAAATGCAGGCAGCTGAGAGTGGCAAAGGTCAAATGTTTGCTCCTCCCACCATGGAGGAGAGAGGCCGACTCAGTGAGTCAGCCTATGGTATTATTCTAGTAAATGTTTCTTGAGAGGGGTTTGGCCATTTCAGATCTTACATAAAACCTGAGGCTTAATTAGAGTCCCACCACTCCCAGCTTGGTGGTGATGGCTGGAGCCTAACCCAGTAAACCAACCTTCCCATCTTCATGTGGCCACGAGGTCACGCCACCATCAACAATGGCACAGAGTCCTAGGGAAGGTGTATGAGAGAGGGTGCACTGGGTGGGAGTCAGGAGGGCCATTGCTGACCCTGAGGACCAGAAGACTTGAGCCAGTCAGGCTGGGAAGCTGGCTTCATTGGTAAATTGCTTGCTTTGCTGGCGTGATGACACGAATTTGATCCCTGGAACCCACATTTTCAAAGAGATGTTTGGTGGCACACACTTGTAACCCCAGTGCCGGGTGTGCAGCAGTCAGGAAGAACCCTGGGAGGAGGTAAAGACAGAAGAAATGCTCGGGCTTCTTGGCCAGCCAGTCTATACACATCAGGCCAATTTCTTTTTTTTTAAGATTTATTTATTATGTATACAACATTCTGCCTCTATGTATGCCCACACACCAGAAAAGGGCGCCAGATCTCATTACAGATGGTTGCGAGCCACCATGTGGTTGCTGGGAATCGAACTCAGGACCTCTGGAAGAGCAGCCAGTGCTCTTAACCACTGAGCCATCTCTCCAGCCCCCAGGCCAATTTCAAGTCAGTGAGATACCCTGTCTAAAAACCAAGGTGGTCAGCTCCTAAGGAACAACTTCCCAGGTTGATGTCTGGCCCCTACATTCCAGACATATTCATAGTCTCTCTCTCTCTCTCTCTCTCTCTCTCTCTCTCACACACACACACACACACACACACACACACACACACACACACACACCCCACAACTTTGCTTGTGGAGACTCATTTTCCCTGTATGTAAAATTACAGGCTCAGACAAGGTTATCTAGAACTCTGGGATTCTCTTGTTCTCCACTGCAGCTGTGACTTCTAAGCACAAGTTGAACGCTCCCAATCTCCAAAATCCAGAACTCTGCAAGCACCACCATGGTGCCACACCTGACCTCCTGTGTTCAAAACACAATGGCACTAAGAATATCTTTATGCATAAGGTACCTAGGAAACATAAGCACACAGGTACCTCTCCAGAGGGCAGGCAGGAAGAACACCTTTTGGTGGGAACAGAGAAGGTTGCTAGGAATCTGAGGGTGTGCCAGATACACTGGGACAAAACCAGGCAGACCTCGGGTGCACCCCGCCTCTGTCCTGCAGACAGCATGTTCTGTGCATGGGGCAGTGTGGCCAGGCGGGGCTGTCAGCTCAGAGAGTCCTGCAGCGTGACAGCTACAAGGACCCCGCCCATCTGTCTTCTACAAGGCCACTTCCCTATGGCCTGCCAGGCTGGGCTGGCCAGACTTTCTGCTTCTTGGCAGCAAAAACAATGTGTTCATGGCCCAGCACATGAGAAAACAAAACAGCCATCTTTTCGGATCTCGCTGCGGGTTCTCTTGCCCTACCCTCACCCGCAGTGGGATTTGGAGGAAATCACCCACCTCTGTGAACCTGTTTCCCCAGCAACAGCAAACCAGGATTGACCATAGCCAGAGCAACCGTGCAGTCTGGGAATGAATTATCAAATAGGAGGAGAAAGAGCAGTTGCCTTAGTGGACTCGGAAACAGGACTCTAAGCCAAGCTCGTGTACCGCCTTCAGCGCGGTTTCTGCTCATGAGTCACCTTGCACACTGCGGTTCCCCCGACATCTTCAGTCAAATCAATGTCATCTCAGGCCGGACACCTGTGCCTCTCTGCCTGCCCTCAGGAGGCGGCTGCGGTCCCAGGGTGACAGGCTAGTGTGACAGGTGGTATCCCCAGGAGAGTCACGCAGAGGTGTGGCTAGCCATTGTGCACTGTCCTCTTTATGTGCATTTGTGTCCTATGTTGACCTTGGCCAGGGCACTTCTCTGGGTTGTTAAACCAGCAAACTGGACCAGGTGACCTGAGGTCCCTCCCAGCTCAAAAATGTCACGATTCATGATTTGGAAGTGTAAATCATTAGGCCAGAACTTTAAGACATTCTGTTTTTATTTTGAGATTCCCAGCTGTGCCACTGCCAGGTGTTGTAGGACAAATGGAGAGGGAGACTGTGTCCCTGCAACAAGGGGAACTCATGTGTCACACAAGGGATTGTTTGTTCTTTTAAACCCAGCCAGATGAACATTTGAGTCCAGTGAATAATTTTCTAAAAGACTCGGAACATGCTTATTATCTTTCAGTTTTTTATACTTTGTAAGATTTGATGTAATGGAGAGTAAAACTCCTATTTGTAATGATGGAATATGAAAATATTTTAAAATATACATGGAGATGGTTTGGCTAAAGCACTTGAAGGCCAGCCTGAGATCCTGAGCTCCATCCCCCAGCCCCACACGGTGGAAGAAAAGAACCAAGTCCTGAAAGTTGTTCTTTCATACGTGGGCCACGGCATGCATGTACATTTACATACAACAGATGCTGTAATAAACATTCTATATACTTTTTAAATATATATACACACAAGATCTGCACTGGATTGAAGAAAAAGAACAGAGGGGGGAACGGGCTCATCTCTCATGTTATCCCCCACACAGCCACATGGTTTACATTAACACCCCTTGCCCTTTTTTCTTTTATACACCTCCTTACACTGATGTGGCAAGGCATGACTACAACCCCAGCACTGTAGAGCTGAAGCAGGGAGATCACGAGTTCCAGGCCTGCTCCATCTACATATCAAGATGCTGTCTCAAAATTAACTTGGTCCAAGAATGTAGCTCAATTGGCGGGGTGCTTACATCGCATTCGGGAGTAACACATGCCTGTAATTCTAACAAGGGGGGTGGGTAGAGACAGGAGTTCAAGGTCCTCCTTAGCTGTCTCTCTAGGACACCCTAGTTTATAAGAGACCCTCTCTCTTTAAAAAAAAAGCTTCATGTGTAAATTGGATCGACACAAATGCTATACAAATTAGAACCTATACAAATGCTTAGCAAATGATTGAAAAGTGACTTCTTTCCTAAGGGACAACAATCTTCTAGTCCTGCTCCTTGTCACACCATGGTGGCACGTGATTTCCAGTTAAGGAAATCTATCCCCACACTTCTTAGGAATGCTCTTCTTTCAGCTCACCGTCATCCTAGAGTTTTGAGCTTTTGAGTTTCCTCAGCGGCTCCCTGCTGGACTAAGAAGATGCTAGGGGTCTGCAGTTTGGACACCAGGCAGAGTGGGGTCCCAGCGACACTATGTCATAAAGGCAGTAAAAAGACAAGCAAGAGTGTGGACCTGGACTGCTGCCTCTGGTAGGTCCCTCAAGCATCGCCCTGACTTATCTTCTCAGCAACCGGAAGGGGGTGGCATCACCTTAGAGATGAAATCAGGGCTCGGGATTTGGAGACCTTTTCCTATCCGATTCCTAGTTGCACAGTCTCAGGAATGGTTACGAAACCCAAAGTTAAGAATCCTGAGGTTGGGAGGTGTCATATTCCTTACGGAAGTCTGTTCCTCCTGGGTCCTGTCTTGGCACTAAAACATATTGGTGTTACAAGGGAGTGGGGGTGTTCACAATCCATTTTTTTATTTATTCCCATCAATGGTTTGATGAGGACTGGGACCTGCCTGATCTGCAGTTTTTCCAGTGGCTAGCATACAACATTGTCCTTGGACTGTCCAATATAGGATGTGTAAAGTAATCAACAACATTGAGTCAAAGGTCTGGAGTCCAAACCCTGGACACAGCCAGGGAATAGCACTATCGGTCCCCTTATCTGTAGTTGCCAGTAATGGCATCCTTGCCTCTCGCCAGGGACACAGGAAGTGAACAACAGCATACCTTAATCCTAAGACTCCACAGCCACACCTGAATGCCCTATAGACTCTGATCTCCCTCTTCCCAGAAACAAGGACAAGCTTCCAATATTGAGAGGACCCCAGGGGAGTGATTCAGACAGATTTGGGGAAATTAAGACAAAGAGGAAAGAGGCATAACAGAGCCCTCCGGTATCCTGATCAGGGCCCCCCACCACCACACACACACACCAAACCACAGAATCACTCACCTTTGCTACATCCATCCACACCCCAGGAAGCACTGTGAATATCTCACCTACTGCTCATAATGCCTCATGACAAAGGGACTGTGGGGAGCTGGGGTGCCCCCTTTTCTGAAACTGACAAGTGAAATGACCAGCCTAAGGCCGTATACTTAGGTGAGGCCAAAGTGACAATCTGATTTGGTCACCCCCATCCCTTACAGCAAGATGACACAGGAGACCAGAGGCCTCTGGGCTTACAGACTCCAGGGACCTTTGGAGGCAATGGTCCCCCTGCCCAGTCATGCCTTCCAGAGTGGCCGCAACAGGATCCCCCAACAACCACAGGTCTCTGCATCATTAGGCAAAGGGGCTGTCCAGGCAGGGCTGGGTCCATAGTCACTCCAAAGCATGCAAAGCCCCCAAGGAGGGTAAACAGTTGTTCCCATGGAGACAGAACAACTCTGCCACACCCTGAGATCTTTTCAGGACTGAGGGGGATAAATGATCCAGGGTTCTTATCCCTCCCTCAGCGACTCCAGAAATAAGGCCTCGTGATACATTCCTACACAGCCACCCCCAGAGGGGCCTCTCTGGCTCCCGGGGAGCAGCTTGGCTCAGCTGTAACTGTCAGCAGGCCAGGGGGAATATGCCAGCCCACGTGTGTTGGAGTGTCAGTCTAGAGCACAGTTCATAGGAAAGCCAGCAAAACAGTCCGTTGGCACAGATGCACCTTCCTGCCTCCTAGCTCCTGACCTCTGTGAGCTGTCGGCTCTCCCTCCCTCTCCCCCCACTCCCCCAGCTAAGCCCTTTCATTGAGCCAAGTGCCTGTGCAACGTGGATCCTGGTTGTGCCGCCTTGAGCAGGTCACGCCCCCTTTCTCAACTTGTTTCTTTTCTGGGTAGATGAATGGGGCTGTGCAGTTCGGTTACAGAGCCAGTGTGACACACAGTTGCCCGCGAAGAAGAGTCGCTTTTTCCCACCCAGAAGGTACGGTGTGTGGCCTCCGAGGCACTAAAGCCACGCCACAAGCATACCTTGCCTACCCATTATAGAAAGAAGCCATCCCTATAGAGATGAAGCAGGTCTCTAAAACACAGGGAAAGTATCCCAGAGCCAGAGATTAAATGTTACCACCTTTGGAACAGTTTTGAGGTAGGGGCCAGCCAGGCTGTGTGAGACACGCGGCCTGGGATCGCGCTCCAGATCGATCTCAAGTGAAGCCAACATCTAGTTCCCTTAGAGAGGTAGGAGGGGATCAGCGAGACTGTACCGCTGGCCCAGTGAGGTAGGCGGCTGAAGGAAAGGAAACGAAGAGCACCGGGTGGGACTTCCCTTCCTCTCTGTGCGCTCTCAGGCTCTCTGGTCGAGCTCGTGGTCCCCAGAATGGGACATTCCGGGCCCTGGGGACGTGAGAGTGCATTAGCAAGTCCTCCGGCCTCTAGAGGCAAAGAGGGAAGACACCTGGCACCCGGGACGCGCTACCCCAGACACTGCGGCGTTTTGCCGCCGAGTCTCTAGGGTGCCGGGATTTCGCAGTGAGTGAAGCGGTTGCATTTGAACCGAAGCCCCGCCCGTCTGCAGCTGTCACGCTGGCCGCCGCCCCCGCGCTCCTCCCGGGGTCCCTAGACTTCCCGCGGTGCCGATCTCCCGGGACGCGTCAGGACAGGGGTGCGCTGGGGACCCGGACGGCGACCCTCCCCGATCCGGCGCGGCCTCCCGCCTCCCTGACCGCACTCACCGTGCCCTGAGCGTGCCCTGACCGCACTCACCGTGCCCTGAGCGTGCGGAGCGTGGCGCCGCGGGCTGCTGGGCAGAGTCCCTCCTGCACCCTGCGTCCCGGGCGGCTCCGGGGAGGGGCGGGGCCGGGCCAGGGCGGGGCGGGGGGTGCATCGCGACTGCCCCGCCTCCTTAGGGACCCGCCCGGAGCCCCGCCCGGAGCCTCGCCACACAGCAGATGGGGAACCAAGGCGGAGGACGTACAAGTCACAAACCTAAAGCATAAGAGGGCAGGAATACTGTGTCCATGCTTAGAAGGTCTATCAATCCGATCCGGGATTTTCTTTACCTGTTCCAGCCCATTCCAGAGAATTGTGGGGACCACCCAGGAGGAGACAGGTCTGGGAAGGTAATTCTTCCGCCTGTCCAGACTTAGGGAGGGCATCAGTGGATGGCAGGTATTGCCCTCACAAATCAGAGCAGGGAACACAGACAAGGTCACCAAATACAAGAATGAAACACATCCCTCAGTCAACCTAATAGAAGGTACATCTATCTCTGCCCACTAGCCACCCATACAGTGAACCTCCCACTAAACCCAAGACCCAAGAATGTCCATCTCCTTTCTTTGTTGTCCCAGCCCCTGCTCAGCACCCTCCCACACCACTGGCCAATCCCTGTTTCAGACTCCACCCCCCCACAACCTTGCTTCTGAAAAGAAAGTGTTATTCTTCTCTGCCCCTGGGCCTTTGCACTTGCAATTGCCTAGAGCCGGTCTCATCCACCTGCCAGACTCCTAGGGTTTGCCCTTAGTCGTCCCCCTTCCCGTCCCTCTTCCCCTCAGACCTCATTTAAAAAAATAAATAAATAAAGACAAAACAAAACACCCTGGGGCTCCGGAGTTATCTCTTCCAGGCAGTGATAGCTCCCTCCTAATTGAGTCTCTTCTGAATGGAGAGCTTGCTGCCAAAGAGATGGCAACTTGAAAAACTAGTACCACGTGAGCCTCTGTCTTCACGGTACAGGTGTGACCAGTCCACTTATAGACGTCATCGGAGCCTCTAATACAGGCCCAAGGCCATTCACAGTGTTCCCCTCCTTGATGTCTTAGCAGAGCTGGCAGAATAAGTCAGTGTAAAAGTCACTGTCCTAAGAGATTAAAGTCAAACAGGACCAGTGTGTGTGTGTGTGTGTGTGTGTGTGTGTGTGTGTGAGAGAGAGAGAGAAAGTGAGAGTGAATGTGTATGAGTGTGAAAGTGTGTGTGAGAGAGTGAGTGGTGTGTGTGTGTGTGTGTGTGTGTGTGTGTGTGTGTGTGTTGTGTTCCGGGTTGAGGAAGAGGCAGGAGTTAGGTAAAGCTCCTAACCCCCGGGGGATTATCTCTGCTGTGAACCCAGTTTGAAGCTGGGTGCCAGAGGCTCAGCCACTCCTGAGTGGAGCCCATTCATTAAGTCACAATTACTCTGAGAAGATCCACACAAAGGGCCTCCCCTGCTCTAGCACCTCTGGTCCTGAGCCCATCAAGGTGCTGCTGTGTGCCTCCCTGTAGTTGAGAGAAGTGTAATTAGCTTTGTCTGAAAGGGACAGCAGGCATGGAGGGGTCAGGTACTTTGTGCTGGGGTAGCGCTACTGGCTCTGCCGCTGCTGTGACGCTGGAGCCATTGGCCAGACCTGCTTTGAAAGCTGGCCTAAGGCAGCTAGCTAGGAGTTACAAATACGAGGAGCTGCAGGACTTTAATCCCAGCACCTCAGAGGCAGAGGCAGGCAGATCTCCGAGTTCAAGGCCAGCTTGGTCTATAGAGAGAGTTCCAGGACAGCCAGGGCTACACAGAGAAACCCTGTCTTGGGGGCGGGGTGGGGCGGGGTGGGGAGAGACTATGGTGCCAAGTCACCCCAATTGACTCAGCCTTGGTTTCCTCTTCTGTTAAAAAGGTCATACAGACATTTGTATGGTTTTATGCCTGGTGTCCTGAGGGCCACTTGGCAGGAGCTGTTGCATTATGGTTCTGAGTCTGTTATGGTGGCTAGGGTCTCTGGCATATGATTATTAACGTCTTTCATCAAACATCTCCGGAGGTCAACCATATGCTAGACTCTGGGGATGTGGGGAGGGGTTCACAGCAGTCCCCACCATGGCTAAGACTTTCAGAGCGGTAGACACTCAAGCTCCAACCCTTGCCTTTCTATTGTTTATTAACTGAGTGAGCCAGGTAACTCTTTAGAATCCTAGAGGGCGATGGCAATGACATTGCACAGGAGAAAACACAGAAAAATGATAAAATAAAAACTGCAGAATGCCATCAAATATTAAAGTGCTGGGGAGATGGCTCAGTGAGTACAAGCATGAAGCCTGAGGACTCATCACCAACACTCACATAAAAAGCCCATGTGTTGGCACACCTGTTAAGGTGGGGGCAGGGACACCGCAGGAGCTCTCTGTCCAGCCAGTCTAGCTGAAGCAAGCTCCGGGTGCAGCGAGAAACCTTGCTTCAAAAAAATAAGGCAGAGTGCAATAGAGGAGGACACTTAGTAGATGGTGACCTCTGGCCTCAACATGCACACACCACAGACACACGCAAAGCATTGCCTATGTACTGATAGGTTGGCTGTTTGTGCAATCTTTGTCTTTACAGGACTTGGCGCTTTTCACAAGGCTGCTGTGTACATCCATCAAAACCAGGACTTCACTATGCATTGGCGTTTGTGTTTATTGGTATTGTGGTTCTGGGTGGAACCAATGGGCTACCCCCATACTACAGCTTTCTTTTTTAATATAGGGTTTTAATAGGGTTGAGAACTTAGCTCAGTGGTCAAGCATTGCCTAGCATGCATGTGGCCCTGGGTTCCATCCTCAGTGATAAGTAAAAATATTAAGAAAAGGGCAGCTCCACTGGTACAAGAAATCCAATTAGGTCAAATCAAACCAAATCAAAATGCCCATCATTTTATTAAGAATGATGATCTCGGGTGGCCAAGTGTATGGCAGGGAGACAGGACAGCAGGGAGCCCATGCAAACCCAAAACCACGTTTTTCTCCTCTGGGAGCTCACTGGCATGCTGGGATTTGGAGTCCAGAGCAATGCAACTCCCGGGCCTAGGGGCTGGGATGGATGTGAGGGACTGGGTGCTACGCTCCCAACTTAACACTCCGCTCCAGTAAAAATAAAATAAAAATAGTTTTTATTTACTTTTTTATAATTTATTTATTTTTATTTTGTGTGCCTTGGTTTTATTTTGTGTTTTGCCTGCATGTATGTCTGTGTGAGGGTGTCAGATCTTCGAGTTACAGACAGCTGTGAGCTGCCATATGGGTGTTGGGAATTGAACCCAGGTTCTTTGGAAGAGCAGTCAATGCTCTTAACCACTGAGCTATCGCTCCAGCCCCATAAAAATAGTTTTTAAATTACATTCCTTTATTTAACTGAAGGAGAAGGAGGGGTCCAGTGCTACAGTGAGCACGTGGAGGTCAGAGGACAACTTGTGGTAGTTCTTTTTACCACGTGGGTCCCGGGAATCGAACTCACAGTCGGCAGCAAACCCCTATCCCACCGAGCAGCCATCTCACTAGTCTAGGCCCTTGTTTTCTTCAATGATCCCTTTCCACTTCGAAGCAGCCCACACACATGGAAGAAACCCTGACGACGCTGTGCAAGTGTGGAGAGAATTTGCAGCTAGGAAGGCATTAACTGCTGCTACAAAGTTAAAAAAAAAAAAAAAAAAAAGAACGGTATCTGGAAAGAAAATTCTGGCAAACGGCTGGGGGAGAGCCCCTCTGTCATCTCTGGAATTGAGCACAGGAAACCCCGCCCAAGGCCTCCCTTTCAGAGGCAACCGCAAGAAGGGCACTAAAATTATGCCTTTCGGAAATTCTGACTCACTCGATGTGGAGCTGTTTGTGCAAGGCAAAAAAATGTCTCCCAAAAAGTGAAGTTCCCACTGTTCCCACCCCTCTCTCTGTGGCGTGTCTCCACCTCACGGGGAAGCCGGAACCCACTCAAAGAACCCACTAGACACTGGCAGCTGCTTAGCCTCCTCAGCCGCTCCTCCGTTCTGCAGGTGTGATTTCCTATTTGTCTATGTGTTCAGCCTCCACGGAAAGGAGGGCTAAGGAGACAGCTTTCTTAACTTACACAGCCCCTTTGTATGAATGGGCAAACAGAGGCAAGGGGAGGAAAGAGGTACCCTGCCCAGAAGTCCCAGGAGGGTAAGTGTTGTCCTATCTCCTCTCTCTCTCTGCCTTTTCTTTCAGCTCTGGTTTATGCAATGGTGCTGGCTAGGCGCAGATGAAAGGCTCTCACTTCGGTACACCATTTCTGGGGCACACCAGCGGAGAAGTCCTTCTCTGGTTCTTATCCCTACTATACTCTCAGCGATTTTTTTGTTTTGTTTTTTGAGGCAGGGTTTTTCTGTGTAAGCCTGGCTGTTCTGGAACTTGCTCTGTAGACTCGGGTGACTTCGAACTCCGCCTGCCTCTCCCTCCCAAGTGCTGGGATTAAAGGTGTTCTTCACCACCATCCAGCAGTGATTTTTTTAAAAATAGCTTTGTTTCTCTCTTCCAGTTTTCCAAATCTTACTTTGTACTGCCCACTGGGGTCCTGCTGGAACCCACTGCCCTGATAGGTTCAATTCTTTGGGCAGCTGCCTCTCAGAGCTACCTCTCAGTCCAGAACCCCGTGGAACTAGAGTAGCAGTGATTTTCTAGGCGCCCTGATTTGCCCTGCTTTTGTTTTGCTGTGGTTTGGGGTTTGTTTGTTTGTTTTGTTTTAGTGTTTGTTCTGCAGTGCTGGAGAACAAACTTATTCAAGCACCCCACTAACTGAGCCACGCCCCTAGCCCTTGCCTTGATTTTAAAGAGAAAGAACACAGCTTGGTGCTATGCAGGACTGGGTTCTAGCCAGGCCACTTTAGACTTTTGGTCTTTTTAAAAAAATATTCATGTCTCTGTCTGGTTGCCAGTTAGTTGGTCGTCTGCTACTATGTAGCCCGAGCTATCCTGGTACCTCCCGTGCAGCCCAAGCTAGGCTGGAATTTGTGGCAATCCACCTGCCTCAGTCTCCCAAGTAGTGGGATTACCACTATTCTTGGCAATTTAAAAAGATAATTTCCCCCTTCCTAGTTAGCCTCAGCCGTCAACTTGACACATCCCAGAATAATCTCAGAGAATGTCAGTTGAGAGATTGCCTCCATCAGATTGGTCTGTGGGCATCTTCTTGATGGTGGCACTGTGGGCGGTGCCATTCCCAGACAGGTGATCCTGAGCTGTCTCGAAAGCTGGCTGAGCAGGAGCCACTGAGAAGGCAGTGAGCAGTGCTCCTCAGTGGTCCCTGCCTCTGCTTTTTTGTGAGTTCCTGTCCTGACTTCTCTCAGGGACAGTCCCTACCTGGAGTGTCAGCCAAAGAAACTCTTTCCTCTCCCAAATTATGTTTGGTCCTGGTGTTTATCACAGCAACAGAAGCAAACTAGAACAAGCTTTTTTTTTGTTTTGTTTTGTTTTTACCTTTTTAGGATGTAGCTCAGTTGGCAGAGCACTTGCCTAGCATCTGTGATGCCCTAGGTTAGATGCTCAGCACTGGATAAAACAGGCATAGTGGCACATGCCTGTGTCCAACATGCCTGTGTTGGAAGTTGGAAGCAGGAGAATGAGAAATTCACGATCATCCTTCACTACACAGTGAGCTTGAGGTCCGCCTGTCTCAAAATAAAATAAAATTTTTAGTTAGTATATAAAGAATGGGTTTCATTGTAACACCTTTTTTCTCTCTATATATAGATATACATATCTATATATATAATAAGCACATTATATTCTACATATTTACACTTTGTTCTGATTCACTGCCCACTCCCCAATTCCTGGCTCCACCCTCTCGCTCCCCACTTCTATATACCTGGTCTTTCTTTATATCACTAGCTCTCAGATAATGACACAGAGACTTTTTATTAATTGTGAAAGCTTGGCCTTAGCTTAGGTTTGTTCCCAACTAGCTCTTTTTTTTTTTTTTTTTTTTTGGTTTTTCAAGACAGGATTTCTCTGTAGCTTTGGAGCCTGTCCTGGAACTAGCTCTTGTAGACCAGGCTAGCCTCAAACTCACAGAGATCCGCCTGCCTCTGCCTTCCGAGTGCTGGGATTAAAGGCATGCGCCACCACCGCCCGGTTCCAACTAGCTCTTAAAACTTAAATTAACCCATTTATATTAATTTACGTTATGTCATGTGACTCATTACCTCTCCTCCATTACCATATGTTCAACTTCCTCAGCTGGTGAATCTCCCATACCTCCGATTTTTTCTCAGAGTTCCTCTCTTCCCAGAGTTCTACCTATCCTCTCTTTCCTAGCTATTGGTCATTCAGCTATTTATTAAACCAACCAGAAGGTACCTTAGGCAATGAGGAAGGATAGAAACACATCTTCACACAATGTACAAAAAGATTATCCCAACACTTCTGAGTTTTCCAGTCTGTGACATAAGGAAAGTGAAAAGGACCAACTCCAGCTTATTTCCACAACTTAAAAAATTGTGAGAGGCTGGAGAGATGGTTCATCTGTTAAGAGCACTGGCTGTTCTTCTAGGGGACCCAGGTTCAATTCCCAGTACCCACAGAACAACTTCCAACTGCCTGTAACTCCAGTTCCAGGGTATCTGACACCCTCATACAGATATACATGCAGGAAAAGCAATGCAGAGAAAGTAAAAATAAATTCTTTTTAAAAACAATTAAAAAGTATGAGAATCTTGGGGCTGGAGAGATGGCTCACTGGTTAAAAGAACTAGCTGCAGCCCAATGGTGATGGCACACACCTTTAATTCCAACACACAGGAGGCAGAGGCAGGCAGGTCTCTGAGTTCTAGGCCAGCCTGGTCTACAGAGCAAGTTCCAGGATAGCCAAAGCTACACAAAGAGCACTGGCTGCTCTTCCAGAGTACCTGGGTTCTACTCCCAGCACCCAGATGTTGGCTCATAACCACAGCTAACTCCAGGTCCAGGGGATCTGATTTTTTTTTTTTTTGGCCCTCCTGGGCACCAGGAATGCACATGGTATTCAGACAGACATACACAGGGAACACCTGTACACATAAAATCAAAATTTAAAAAGTGAGGATCTTCATCTTGTTAGAGCAGTGGTTCTCAACATGTGGGTCACGTTTCAGAGATCCAGATTATGATTCATACGAGTAGCAAGATCACAGATATGAAGTAGCAATGAAAATTTTATGGGTGGGGTCTCCACAACATAAGGAACTGTTTTAAAGGGTAGCAGCATTAGGAAGGTTGAGAACCACTGTGTTAGACAAAAGCACAACTCACTGTTACTGACATTGCTACTGCTAAGTTCCAAGTTAAAAAAAAATGCTAGCATATGTTTGATAAACTTGATTCTGAAAACCGAAAGCCTTGTGGAAGAGGCTTCCTGTGCATCTCCTGGAGAGCAGCCAGACCTGTGCTCTCTGCTTCCATTGGCTTCTGTTAAATGTGTTAATTACGTGTTTTACTTCGAGATAATTGTGAATTTACAAGTAGTTACAAGACGGTTCACAGAGGCCCCCTTCTTCTTCTCATTCCGCGGCTGCCAGCATCTTGCAGAGCTATGATAGGTGTCGCAGGGAGGACACTGACTCAGAAACCAAAAGACAAAACATTCTGTCTCAGCAAGCTGCCAGCCTGTCTGATCTGCAACTTTTAAATGCTGGAACCATCGATCCATTCTTATTTCTGTGGCATGTTTGTTTGTCATAAGATGTCCATACCTCAGATCCTCTGGGTACAGGGGTTTAAGCCTGCAACCTCAGCACTCTGGAGGATCAAGTAGGAGGTTTTGGAGCTCAAGGCCAGCCTGGGCTACATAATGAAACCAAAATGTCTCAGTCGCTTACAGAATGTAACCTTTTAGGGTTGGCTCATTCCACTCTTTGGTTTAAGTAGAGAGTTAACATATTTCTCTTGCTGAGTCCTGGTCCATGGTATGCTGCTGGTTTAATCATCTCCTTATGGAAGAACTCTGGTTACTCCTAGCTCAGAGTTCTCTTGTGACACTGCCCTACATGCTCTGCACATGCGCCTTCATATCTTCAGTTGCCTGGTATAGTCCCCCTAGGCAACCCCACCCAATCTGTTCTTCCTAATTATTTATTCCTCCAGTGTACAAACTCGGGGTGCGTGCGTGCGTCGTGGTGGGGGGATGTTTGCGTGCCAGTAACTACTCTGGACCAAGCTCTGAGTTGTGGAAATCCAATAAAAGCAAATTACATGTTCCTGCAGAGTGTGTGGGGGTAGCAACACCAGGGCACACAGGGCACTGAAAAAGCAGCAAATGCCAGGCCGTGCTGCATCATGGCCTCCTGGAGGAACCTAGAGACAGAAGAAGCAGGAGAAGCCCTGAGTGTCTGAGGGAAGGCCCACTGGAGATTGGGGGTTGTGGATTAATCTTGGACGGTGGAGATATTTTGCATTTATTAAGGGCTAACCTAAAGAGGCAAGCAACTCTCTGATCCTTTGCCTGTATCATTGCTCTTATTAGAAGCCTTGATTGCCATCTGGCTTTATAAGTGAGGGAAGAATGACCCCTTGCCTATCAGCACCCAGCTATCATGTGCCTCATCAGATATACAATAGCAGGTACTCCCCCCCGCCCGTGTGTGTGTGTGTGTGTGTGTGTGTGTGTGTGTGTGTGTGTGTGTGTATGTGTGTAAGCTGGAGGTCAATGTCGGGATGTCGTTCCTCCTCAGTCATTTCTTCACCTTGTTTTAGTTCATTGCAACAGGGTCTATTCACTGAATCTGGAATTTACCATTTCTGCTTGAGTAACTGGTTAGCAAGGCCCAGGATCTGCCGGTCTCTGCTTCCTGGCATGGGGCTTCAGGTGCACACGGTAATGATGGGCATTTTTGACATAGTTGCTGGGGATCTGAACTCGGGCTCTCATGCTTGTGCAGCAAGCGCTTTACCCACTCAGCCATCGCCCCAGCCCCTACAGTCCATACTCTTAATCACTTTAATTCTCTAAAGAAAATAATTTAATTAACTTTACGTGTTCTGTCTGCACGCATGCCTGCACCACTTGTAAGCCTGGTGCTCACAAAGGTCAGAAGAGGATATTGAATCCCTGGGAACTATGAGGGTTCTAAGCTGTCATGTGGATGCTGGGAACCAAACCCGGGTCTTCTGCAAGAGCAGGTGTTAACTCCAGAGGCATCTCTCCAGCCCTAATGTTTTGTTTGTTTTTAATTAGTGTCCCTGGGCATACTGTGTGTATAGGGCAGGGCGGTGTAGGAGTAACCAGAGGGACTTTTATGGGGTCAGCTGTAACCTCCTTCCACCTTTATGTGGGGCTTAGGGACTGAACTTAGGTCGCTAGGCTTGTGTGGTAAGCACCTTTGTAGATTGTGCCATCTAACCAACCTCCTAGTCATTCAAATTCTGGTGGTAGCCAGAGAAGAGAACCATTTTCTGGGTCATGAGTAAATTCCAATCGGTTTCTTAGGGTATATTCCACACAGCACCCAAAATGTTCAAGTTTGTTCTTGGTCAAGGTTATCGATAAGATAAAATCCACTGTAAAGAAACAGGACTAGCTTTGGTAACACAGAAATCATTTGATGGATCTGCTGCCTGAGAACACCAGCCAGGCTCACCACTCATCTGCGCATGTGCAAGCACAGATCCTCCGATCCTGTTGGATTATCTGCCTCTGCCTCAAGAAAACAGAGCTTTGGGGCTGATAGCACCAGGCACGCAAGGCCTTGGAACCGGCTGCACATAATGAATGTGGTTTTGTTTTCTCGGAACTGCTGCGTACCAGGAAAGTCACGTCCCTGCTCTGCTTTCTCCTTACTGGCTAAACACGCAAAACTTTCACTGCGCTGAAGGTCGCCCACCCTCCGAGCCTCGTCATTCATATTTTAACAGCAATGTATTGCCAACCTGGCTTGTCGGCTTGTCCTTTTTTCTTTTGAAATCCACATGCAGCCTTCATAATAGCAATGTTTCCAGCCCCGGGGTGATTAGCAGAGCAAAAAAACCTCCCAGGATCAAAGCCTCCTGCCTAGATTCCTCTCTGGGCCTGACACCCTCAGCAAGCTGAGCAGGGCCCGATGTCTTATCTTCCAGGCCCCAAACAGCCATGAAAGGAGACTCCAATTCTTGCTGTTTTCCCAGTGACAGCTGTCAGGGGGATCATGCAGAATATGATGGCAGAAACATGCCATGAATTATAAGATCTGCCGAGTGCGACCTGCAATAATAAACAGAATGCCGGCTCAGAACCTCGACCCAGAAACCATCTCAGGAAGAGGCTCCCAGCGAGGAAGTGTTTCTAGTAGTTGGGAAAAGGAGGAGGGTTTTGGTGTCTGCTCCCCGGAGACACAGTTTTCAAAGTCGTTGGAGTGTGCTCTCTGTTTACTGATTGTGATAATATTAGAAGCCGTGTAATAGGCGGGGTGCCCAGGAAGCCGAGGGAGGCCCAGGAGCCCAGCCCTGGCTGACTCCCAGAGGCGTGGCCTTGGCATTCAAGCCAGGATAGCAGAGCTCAGGCGGGCATTTGTGTGGCTTCCATGCGTCCAGAGACAAACAAGTACTCCGCCTTTGGGGAGGCCTGCATTTGGGGCCTGGGTCAGATAGGTCCATGTGAGGGCTGAAAGGGACTTGTAGGATGTTGTTGTCCCAGCACAACGCACAAGAGCCCTTGCCATCTTCATCAGAGTAGCTGTGACAGCTTGTGAGAGTCCCTCAAAGGTGTGTGTGTAGGGGTGGGTGGCTAGCGATGTTCCCTGCTAGGAGGCAGGACCGGGAAGAATTCCAGTCACTCCTCGCTATACCTCTCTGCCAGCTGTGTGTAATTCTTGGGAGTCGAAAGAGTAAATGCAGTGTGGAAGGAAGGTTAATTGCAGGGGTGGGGAGACTCCACGTAGGCAGTTATTGGGAAGTTGTCATTCATGCTGGGGTGATACTTTACAATGCTGTGGTTGCTTGGGGTCAGTCCTATAAAGAACCCCTCAGCCATGTTAAGTAAGCCCAGGAAACTCATTGGTTCCCCAAAGCATTCTTTGGCGGAATCATGCTTTGCCCCTCACTGGTGCCCTATGGGGTGAATAGACATTTGTTCACATCTCCCCGGAAGCACTCACTGGTGCCCTATGGGGTGAATAGACATTTGTCTACACCTCCCCCGGAAGCACTCACTGGTGCCCTATGGGGTGAATAGACATTTGTTCACATCTCCCCGGAAGCACTCACTGGTGCCCTATAGGGTGAAGAGACATTTGTTCACATCTCCCTCGGAAGCACTCATTCAACAATGACCAAAATACATTATGTGTAAAACTCTCAAAGAATTAAAACAGAATTTAAAAGGGGAAACCTATTGGTTTTTTATGGCAGTTTGTCTGTCTCTTTCTCTCTGTCTGTGTGCATGTTTGTGGTATACTCACATGTGTTTACAAGCACATACATGTGGAGGCCAAAGGTCAACACTGGATGTCTTCCTCAATCACTCTCCATCCTACTTTTTGAGGTACGGTCTCTCATTGAATGTGGAGCTCGTCAATTGGCTTGTCTGCTGACCAGCAAGCTCTAGGGAACCCGTCTGTGCGTCCCCAGCACCAGAATCAGATACGCACAGCGCTGTGTCCAGCATTTTACGTGACTGCTGAGTATTGAACTCAGGTCCTCATGCTCGTGAGGCTAAGCTAGCAATTTTCCCACTGCACCATCTCTCCCACCTCCTCTTGATCATAATCCTTGAGGTTAAGGGACCCTTCCTAAATAGTGAAGACCAAGTTTCACCGCAGTAGCCTAATTCCAGGAAACCTGAGAATCTTGCTGCTGCTGCTGATTGGCACCTGACCCAGACAGAAAACCTGCTTTCCAAGTGACTGCTGCAAGCCCTCACAACTGCAAATGCCCAAGACCGTTGATTCTGAATTTCCTCTTTGACGGTAGAGTGGGCACACAGGGAAAAATAGCAAGTGCCACTCAATACGCTTCCCGATTCGGTGAAAAGCCACGGTCAGCAAGCTGAATCAAGCCCTGTAGAAAGCCAGTGGAGACACAAACAGAAGGTCTTCCCATCCCAGTGGCCTCGGACAGTGAAGGTCTTGCAAGCACCATGAAAAACGGTCAGCTACCAGCTTCTGCAGCTGAGGCGATTTCTTCAACCTCATGCAAATGCTTACTCGTTATAGACATAGACATGTGTGGCGGAAACGGCTGGGCCCTCTGCTTACCTCACAAGCTCTCCAGATGGCCTAGAACCCAGGCTCACACACAGGGGCCACTCACAGCTAGAAAACCAATGGTAAATTTCCCCCAACTCTTTCCAAAGCTCCCGAAAAGGCTACTGGCACCTGTGGACAGGAATCACACACACACACCCCCCAGCCACTCCTTCCTCACTGCCCAAAGCAGGAAGTCTGGGCCTTCACCTGGCCTCTCTATGGCTTGGACATTTTCCATCACTGTCCTTCTCTCCTTCCTCCTTTTCAATCTTCTTCGTGGTCGTCCCTCCGCAACCACACAGATAACCAAGGTTCTTCTCTTGTCTGGCCTTTCTCCAGGCCCATACCTACCTCTGTTACTGGTAAAAGTAGTTTTATTGTAGAGGCAATCATGGAAACAATTTCCTCTAAGTTGTAGCCTGATGGTGTAGACATCCCTCAGGTGCCCGAGAACCACAAAGTCCTAAAGTAACCCATGGTCTCTCTTGTGATGGCTTGTTCTCCTCCCATGCTCCCCCGAATCAGCAAAGAGCCTGCATGGCCAAGCAGAACCTTCTACAGCCGACCAGTCACCCAGCAGTGGCCTTCCATGCTCCAGGGTTTTAGCTCTTCTCCCATGGGCACCGGACACACACACACACTGGGCAACCAGCATCTCTTAAGAAAAGTACATGCCTTCCCCCAGAGTACTCTGAAGTCTATGCCCCCACCCTGGTTGTTTCCTCTTTCTGGAATTTTCCTCCCTTTTACATGGAGGCCCTTTTGAGTTGCAGCCTCAGTGCCACCCTCTGGGCTTTCTCTGGCCCTTGAGGTCCTGTCATGTCCCTTCAACCCCACTCCTGTCAGCTCTTAGTGACGTTCTTGCATGACTCATTACAAGACCGTGTGGTGTTTGGGGCTTGAGAGTGTGGGTTTCCTCCTAATACCCTATCTAGCATGATGACAGCAGCTAGGTTCTAGGGGAGAAGCGCAGGTCTGGGCCATTTCACTGATTCCCAGACTCCTTTGGCGATGATCCAGCTTCTGAAAGGGTGACAGAATATGCCCCCTGCTGGCTTTGGAGGGTAAGACAGAGACTCACTAAAATGCCCAGCTTCCCCCCCCACCCCAAAAGCTCAAAACAAAGAGATTCTAAAGTTTCCGCCGCCCCAGGCAACAATTTCTTCAAGAGAACCTTATAAGAGCCATGAGTAATACTGCACACCTTTAATACCAGTACTGAGGCAGGAGGATCACAATGAGTTACAGGTCAGTCCCAAGGCAGGGTGTGGTGGAGTACTGGATGGCTTCCCTAGATGGCCTAGCACACACATGAATTATCACAGGGCTGCAGCTATGATAACGTGAAGACAGATGCATGGGTGGATAGGAGTGTCAGGGTAGAACTGACTCGAAAAACCAAGGCTTCATGGAAAAGGTTATAGAAGACCAGGTCTCAGTTCATCTAGGGAAGGCACCCACAAAGGTTAACTTCACCTCAAGACAATAAAATTACCCAATTTTGTCAGTGAGGCCTATGCAAAAAAGCTTCCTACTTTACATTAAAAAAACAAAAAAAAACCCAGATTAATAATTTTTCCCTAAAACCCTCTGGGATTTGACAATTTTTAAAAAAATGTACATTGGGGTTTTGCCTGCATGTATGTTTTGTGTGAGTATGCCAGATCCTCTAAAACTGGAGTTAGAGAGTTGTGAACTGCCATGTGGGTTCTGGGAAATGAACCCGGGTCATTTGGAAGAGCAGTCAGTGGTCTTAACTGCTGAGCCATCTCTCTAATCCAGAATTTGGTATCTTGGGCCATACCTCAAAAACAATTTAAAACCCTTTTCCCAATTTTCTTCTGAAAAGAAGAATGAAAAGTTATCTTTCCCCATTTCTAACAGTGACCATCCTGGTCAGAACCCTGGGGTGACTTCTCTCTCTTGGCTAGGGGGATCTTGTGTGCAGTGGACACTCATGATAATAATGTTTTGAAGGCATGAAATTATCAAGCCTCAAAGGTTTGGGAAGTGCAGGGTGAGATTCTGACTCAGCAGGGGCCCGAGGCACCTTAGTGTTCTTGTGGCCTGCAGCAATTATCAGAGGAGCTGTGGGCTTCCTGACACTGACTGGCTCCTTGCTTATTATGTTGGGGTCTAGGTAGCTCCTCACAGGTCCCTAGGAGGTAGTATGCATGACAGAAACTATTTCTGTCAAAAACCAAACCAAACAGCAAACAGCAAACCAGTTCTGCACAGTAAACTGGCAGCAGAGGAAAAGAAGACAATTGGAGGGAGTAGGTTCACTCCTTCTACCACATGGGACCTGGTGATTGAACTCTGGTCACCAAGCTTTGTTGCAGGCCCTTTTACCCATTAAGCCATCTTGCCAGCCCACTATTTAATTCTTAATTTAACTTTACAGAAAACCTTTCCTGTGTTTTCTTTTAGACTTGGTGTATAGTAAATTTCTCAATAAAACAAAGTCCGACAGTGCAACTTTAAAGACATACTGGCTGGGTGTGGTTCATACCTGTAACTCCTGCTCTTATGAGGCTGGTCAGGAAGACTGTGAGCTCAAGGTCAGTGTGAAACCCCGTCTCAAAAAATAAGTAAGTCCATAAAATAAAGGCACCTAGCCAAAGAATCCCATCCTTGGTATAAGAAGCATGGGGACAGGAGCATACTTTTAGAGGTGAAAAGCCATGGCTTGGATTTTTCATTAGAGATATGATGGCACGCACCTATAACCAGCCTGGCACTTGAAGACAGAAACAGGAAAGTTACTGCAAATTCAAACCTAACCCGGGCTACAGAGACTGTCTAAAAAAACTAAAACCAAACCTATTTCATTAGTCTTTGGATCAAAATGATCATTGCAAAGTTATAAACTGTAAATACAGCAATCCTAAGTATGTATGCATGTATCTATACAATATGCATACATAAATGCAGTATGCATGAGTTTCCAGGTCAGCAGAGATCACTCAGTATTCTGCAGGACTTTCCGGGATTGCTATAATCAGCAGGAATATAAAAATAGAATATGAAAGTAACAAAATCTTATTGCCTGCACCTCCTCTTTCCAAAGAGCCAGCTTCAACTTGAATCCTCTGGCTTCAGTCCGGAGTGCTGGTGCTGGGATGACTGGCACACACTGCCACACCTGGCATCCTATGCTGAGTAAGGTCCCAACCAATTTGTGTACACAAAAGCTGTCTGAAGAACAAAAATCACAATATATACATCCGTGGTGTCGCAAAACCACATTGAGGCAACTGATTGGAAGCAGAGGAACACAGCAGATCACCTTACAACTGTACAACCCTCAAAGCTTGAAATATACACAACCTTCAGTGGTCATCACAGCAACATCCTCCAAAAACACAAGGAGAGAAAACAGAAGTATGGGAAAGCTCAAGTATGCTTAGGACTAGAACCCAGGACCATACCCCCGCACTCCAAATCCCAGGACAGCGCTCATGTTCTTCATAATGCACACCTCCATGGTCTATTGAAGACAGACCTAACATAACTGTAGCATACCATCTATCTCTATTTATGCTGTGACCTGGGTACAGACAAGGCAAGGAAATCCTGTGTAACAGGCAGAGTCCTGTTATGATGTAGGGAATAGGCCAACCCCAAGGTCAGAGAAGTATTTATTAAAGCAGCTGCTGGGGGGTATGGTAAATACATATAACCCCAGCACTTCTAAGGCAGGAGGATCTCAGATTTCAGGCCAGACTAGGCTCTGATGGCAAGGCTGTCTCAAGACTTGTAACAAAAATTAAGCCAAAATAAAGACCACCTACCTTGCTGGAGGTAAAGGAAGTCAAACCCAAAGAGCATTTCTAACTTTACTTTGGGGATGGAAAAAATGTCCTGGGAACGCTAGCTCTGCCTGGGTTTCCACACTGTTTTAGCCTTTGTTAGGACATCAGGTTAATGGAAGATTTGGGGAGACTGATGGGATCGATAGTTAAGTGTCTCACAGGGATGGGTCAGGTTTCAGCTCAATTTGTGGGGTTCTGGGTTCCAAGAGCGATCTTTAGTGTAAAAATGCTTGGTGGCTTCACCCCTGTAACCCAAGCAGCCACTTTTCTCTTAGGGCAACAGGGTCAGATACCCCCCCCCCCCGCTTCTAAGTTTTTGTTTAATGTGTTTGAGTGTTTTGCCTGCATGTATGCCTGTGTACCACATCCTCACAGTACCAAGACACCAGAAGAGGGTGCTGGATTCCCTGGAGCCACAGTTACAGACAGTTGTGGGGCACAATGTGGGTTCTGTTCCCAGCACCCGGAACTGTTCTAACCACGGGGCCATCTCTCCAGCCCAGCTTCCCCTCCTGTAACATCTGGCTACTGTGAAGGACACAAGGTGGTGGCACTAGGTATGAAAGAAGGAAAGGGGACAGTGCCCACAGCCCACGCAGCTCTGGAATCTCCAAGTGGCTGAGATACTGGAAGACTGATCAGTTTTCACTGGCTTCATGGTACTTTGGGGAGGTGGGTGGAAAGGAGGATTTTACCAAATATAGCAAAGCCTCATTCATATGCAGGGAGGAGACTGTCAGGATGTCTGAGTCGACGTGTTCCCAGGGTGTACTTTGGGGTCTAATTATGTTTTTTTATCCAAATCCTAGGACTCTTAAAGTAAACTTCCACCCCTCTTCCCCACTAAGGGTCCAGACCCAAAGAAGTGCACTTTTGCAGAGTAGTGGTGGTATATGTCTTTAATCCCAGCACTTGGGAGGCAGAGGCAGGTGGATCTCTGAGTTTGAGGGCCAGCCTGGTCTACAGAGCAAGTTCCAGGACAGGCTCCAAAATTACAGAGAAACCCTGTCTTGAAAAAACAAAAGCAAAACAAAAAAAGGAGTGTATTTTTTCCACTTTCATTTTATCTAAAACCATAGCAAACCAAAGTGTTATCCCCCTCTCTCTTTTTAAAAAGACAGTCTTATTCTGTAGCCTTAGCTGGACTGGAATTCAGTGTGTAGACTGAGCTGGCCTTGATTCTGAGGTCTCTGTGCCTATGCCTCTCAAGTGCTGGGATCAAGGGCACATGCCACTACACCCAGCTGAGCTGCATTTCTGAAAATGGGCTCAGCACTCACCCCACTTGCTTACTTTGTTACGTGGCAGCTGTATTAGCTATCTGACAGCTTAAAGAGAAAACCATTTCCTAAGGCTACTGTACATTAGGTCTGTGTGAGGGTTCCATCTTTCCTGTCAACCTGACTGCATTTACAATCACTAGGAAAACACACTTCTGGGGCTGTCTACGACAGAGTAGGCAAGACACACGGTTTCCCACAAGCACATCTGCCAGTTTTATTTATTTTATTTTTTAAAGTACAACTACTTACGGCAATGCAAGCATGAATAAAAGCTTGCCAATTATGGAGGCAATTTAACAGACTCTCTGCTGCTGAGGGCACAGACTGACTTTCAGAGCAGCTGTGCCTTCCAGCATTTCTTGTCTGTGTCCTTGTGTGCTGCCTGGGATCAAAGCGTCTGCAAAATAAAGAGATTTTAATTTCGGGTTTGCCATTAGAAAAAGAGCAAGTATCCACAGCAATGGCTGATAAGGAAGATGCAGGCACTGTCCCCACCTGTCTTCATAGTTTACATGGCTCATGTTTCCGCTGAGCCATGATTTAGTAGACTTCATCGCTCACTTGTGTGGACTTTCTGCTTTTACATTTTACTCCCCAGACGCAACCAGGCCACCTCCAGCAACAGGCTCGAGGTTTTGTAGCAGTACTTAAGTGTCTAACAGAAACCACTCCATCTGTCAAACTATATCCCGTCTGCAAAGCTTCTCTTACTGTTGGTGGATCGACAATGGCACGGCACAGCCATTGTCACCGTGGCAACAGTACTCAGGACCTATCAGAGGAGAATTGCACATGAAACCGCTGGTTCTCAAGCAGGCATGCCTCAGGTTCCTCCGAGTATGCTTTTTCTGCAAGTCTGGTGTGCTCTAGGGTACCACCACCCCAGCGCTGGTCCAAGACTACAGAGCATGCCACCGAGTCCTGCTGGCCAGGATCCGGACCCATGTGCTACCAAGTAAGAGCACCATGTCCTGAGTTCTCCTAGGGAACAAGTACATGTCAAGCAATATATACGAAGGAGAGCAGAGCAAGCAATGGGCCTTCCTGGTCTTTTGCAGTAACATTAGCAGAAGTGCGGCAACTCCACCCAGTGGCCGGCAAAACCTACTCGGGAAATCACTGACAGAACACTATTATTTGTGTGCATGTGCTGCGGATGGAACTCACGATGCCGCTTACACTAGGAAAGCAATCTACTACTGAGGTATATCCTCACACTTCCTGGTCTGTTTTGAAGATCTTGCTATATGGCCCGGGCTGGTTTGGAACTCTTTCGAGTTCAACAGATCCTGTCTCAGCCTCCAGGGCGGCGGCACTTTGCAGGCAAAGGCCACAGGAACAACACATCAATTTTCTAGTTCGGGCCAATAAACTTTCCTAACCCTGGTACAAGGGGTTATGCGGACAGAAGGGTAGCCCCGGCCCCGAAGCTGCCGATGCCCCTCCCCGCCCGAGCACTTCACATTTCTAAAAAACCCAGGGAGATGGCTCAGCAGGTAACGGCACTTACCCGGCAAGCCCGAGTTCTCGTCCCTGGACCCCTCGTAAAAGGCGGACGTAGGGACCTGAGTCGCCCACGCTGTGGCAGGTGCATGCACGTACATTATACGTACACATAATAAAAAAAATCATTATAGAGAAGGAATCCCACGCGAAGCAGGACATCGCTTGGCCGTCCACGTGCACGGAGGGTCCGAGGCTGGAGCCTCAGGCTGGCCTGGACATGAAGCCGACTTCGAGGCCGGAGTCTTGAGCAAGGCCGGACACGCCAGGTTCGAGGCTCACTTCCACTAGTGAGGCGCGGAGGCCCGCCACTCCTCTCCTCCTTGCCATCGCACGACTACCGGCCGCGTTACCTTAACAATCGGCCGCCGCCAACGGAACCGGAAGTGCGTCTGGAAGTGACTCCTTTCCGGCGTGCCGCGGGCGTCAGAAGCCACGCCCAGAGCCGGTCCTGCAGTCCTGGGGTATCCGGGCAGGCCTCGACCGCCCTCGTGAGGAAAGTCGACTTCCTGCGCTCGTTGCCCTTCAGGCCTTCTGTGTGTCCCTGATGGACGTCCAGTTTGTCCAATCAACACGCAAAGCGGCCGTCCACGCTCACTAGCTAGCCTGTGGGACGCGGCTTCCAGGGAGGGGGCCACCGTCACGAGGTCGGCGATATGATTGGTGGAATCGAGCCAGCATTGTCCAATCACGAGGCTCATCCCGGAGCCCGTCCAATGAGCGCCTCCGGGGGGCCGGCCGGGTACCAGGGCCACCCCACCGTCAGCCCCGGGTTGGCCGCAGAGGCGGTGGGCAGCGAGCGGGCATGAGCGTGTCCGTGAGCCGGGCGGCGGCGGCTCTGCTGCGCTGGGGGCGCGGCGCGGTCGGCGGCGGCCGCCTGCCAGGGGTCGGCGTGCGGGCGGCGAGCTCGGGCGGCCAGGCGGAGCAGCTGGACGCGCTGGTGAAGAAGGACAAGGTGGTGGTGTTCCTCAAGGGGACGCCCGAGCAGCCCCAGTGCGGCTTCAGCAACGCCGTGGTGCAGATCCTGCGACTGCACGGCGTCCGCGACTACGCGGCCTACAACGTGCTGGACGACCCGGAGCTGCGGCAAGGTCAGGCCCGTGGGATCCGGCGGCGTGGGTTGAGCAGATCTCGAGGAGCCGGGGTTCGCCTCGCCCTCGCCTCGGGGCGAGCTGTCTCGGGCTGCGTCGGAGGAGGGTGGGCAGTAGCACGACCCCTCAGCGGGTCAGCTGAGCAGTAGCTTGCTGAGCGGGGCTCGCAGCGAGTACCCGCGACTTGTTAGCACGCTGGGGACACTTTGAGGGTCTTGGAAGCCAGCGGCCCACTTGCTAGGTGAGGCACTGGTGCTGTGAGGGGGTAGGGGGAGAGGGTTCAGGCTTGCCGGTGTGTGCCTAGTGAGGTCAAAGGCTGGTCTCTCATATCTAAGGCCCCAAGTGTCAGGGACTGCCTTCTTGCTGCACAGAGGGTTGCGCCATATTCCAGCTAGACTCACGTTGGGATCCGATTTGCGGGGAAAAGGCACGAACTTTGGTTTTTAAATACCGTAGCATTGTGTGAGGACTGGGGCTTGGGAAAGGCTCCGCGGGAAGAGGAAGCCACAATGACTTCTGACCCCAACCTGATTAACAAACGCCTCCGTACAGAACAGCCAGACCTGTGACTTTTCACTAACTGACCCCGAGGCAGAGAAACTGGGTCCTGATGCCTACTGGAAGCCTGCTCCCTAGTTCCAGGGCCTGAGTAACAAACCCCCCCCAACCCCCACCTCCGCCCCATCTTCCTGACCTAGTGCTCTGTTTGGTCACTGCTGAAATGAGACATTTCTGTGTTAGCACGGAGTGTTCAACGTTTGAAATTCCTGCCTATAGTCATTCTTCATGTGCCGGTCCTGCTTGACGAGGCCGACTGGGCTATGGAGAGCATTTTTGGCTTGGAATCTTCTGTGGTCCGTCTGCTTTTCCTTCTCAGGAAAGTGAAGATTATGGCACCGAAACTGGCAGAGTCCACGAGGAAACGAGAAAAATAAAAATTATAGCTGGGTGTAGTAATTCAGCACCTGTAATCCCAGCACTCTGGAGCCTGAGGCAGGAGGATCACCAGTTCAAGGCCAGGACTGCACCGTGTTGTGGGAGCTTCCCCATCCCCTTATACACTGTACATATTATCATCCGGACACAGAAGACACTAATGGCAGTTACTTTGTTATCAAACTTGATGATTTTCAAAGTACTTTTCTCTATGTTGTCTGAAGTAACTGACCCTACATTTGCTCTCTGTGATAGTATTGATGGACCGTGCTCTAGGGTAAAGCCGAAGGAGGAAGACAAGTTAACGCTACTAGGAATAATGGCAAGCCACGCATTATGCTCAGAACCCCATGTTTTTCTCCGCTAACACGAGCTGTTTGTGAGGCTCTGGTTATCTGGCTCAGGGCAAGCTGTAGTTTTGGGTCAGAGGTGGCTCCCTGCTGGGGAAGATAAGCTCCCACTGCAGTCTGAACTGGGACCTACCCACAGTTGCCCTGCAAGCATGACTCTTAGCAGACAGTTGCATTGTTGGTATCTTGCTTAATATGAAGTCCTAGGGTCTTTAGAATTTATGTTCCTCTGTGTAGTATAAGTGCAGGCAAGCTGTAACAGAATACAGTTAATTCGAGTACTAAAAGCAAGGAGGTTTGCTGTCCTCCATCTCACATCTCTGGCCTCTGATCTGTCTCATTAGGTGATGAAACGAGAGAAGAATTTAACCCTTTCTTTTTCTTATTCTCATCGAGATAGGCTGAGAACTTACTGTATAGATGAGGCTGTCCCAGAACATGGATTGATCCTGCTGCCATTCAAGTGCTGGAATTTCAGGTGTGAGCTGTCACGCCCAGCCACAGCTCTTACGTTTCTTGTTGATTTCATTGGCTTGTTAATTTGGTTAATAAGTGTGTCATCAAAATAATTAAACATGTGGCTAAGAGAAGGGCTGACTTTGGACTGTAAGGGCCATGTGAGTGAGCTGCTGTGGGGCCTCTCTTAGCCAGGTTAGGCCTTTACAGTGTGAGACGCTTCAAGCTGTTGCCTACACCCTGAGTCTGCCAAGGGCAGGGAGGCAGGCAGCTCATCCTTGCTTTACCAGGCAAGGAGGGGCCCTATCACCTGTCCTACTGCAGCATGGGGCCTACGTAGCATCAGCCCTTCCTTTTTCCTTGTGCCAGAATTTTACAAAGGGCCCTGGTCCTCACTTTTATTACCTGGGGTACTCAGGCAATAGCCACAGGGCTCTTGAGGGACCCAGGGCACAGTGCAGCCTCACGGTTCCTTCGGCTTGTTGCTGCTGGCATGGCGAGATCCTGCCTGTCTGTACACAGCATTTCACTCTTAGGCAATAGCCTGTGGCACTGGGAATGCCACCTGAGCCGGGCAGGCTTCCTGTGACTGTTGTTACAGTCCCATCACAGACTCCTCTGAGTACGTTGACAGTGTCCGTCCCCATGTGTTCTTTACTGCCTGCCAGAGTAGGCAACTGGATGTTGATGAATGTATAACTCTTACCCTGTTTCTGTTTGTCCTTATAACTTGTAAACTTTTTGACGCATAAGCCTATGTGACATTGCCATATGTGCGTACATTACATAACACCATCAGAGTAGCTGGCCTAGCTGTCACTTTGGACATGTGATATCTTGGTGCTGGGACATTTGGAGTCCTCTCTGCTGGCTGTTATCTCCCATAGTTTTCTCACTGGTTGTCATGTTTATTAGAATCTCTTTGAATCTCACTGTGCCCCACCTGTGAACTTCCTTTTCTTCCTCACCCTTCTCCCAGGCCTCTTCCCCACAGCCTGTAAATGTGTATGAAGCAGTGTCTGAGCATTCAAAGCAACAGTCGGGCACTTACTACTCTGGTGAATATTGGAGGCTGGATACTCATTTGTGTGTGTGCAGAGCCATGTGCTGTGGGTGTCTGGCACTAGCACTTTGGATTTGTAACAGTGTATTAGAGATGAGCAGGGCTGTTTCCCTTCTCCCAGAGATAGTCTGGAGTGGAGACAGACTTCCTCTGTGAAGGGCTAGGAGGTCGGCGGGCTCCCGGGTCCCCATTTTGTTTGTTGCTCTGTTGTTGGAGGCTGAAAGTAGACTTGGATGCTGTATACTCAGTGAGCAAGTTGAATTCAATAAAACTATATTTGCAAATCCAGGTTTGGCCTGACACTGGCCTGCTACCCCAGGTCTAGAGGGGCCATGTAGGACAGGATACATGTGTAACGTGTTCATGACAATGTGACTTGTGGTGGGGACGAACCCACGAATGGAATCCTGGCCTGTTAGCAGACTGGATGAGCGGATGGGAGTTCAGTGCTCTAGGGTAAAACTGTACTGTGCTTAAAACAAACCAGATCCTGGTGTACTTGACATGGCTAAATATCAGAAACATGTTTGGTCAATTCTGTCTGTGTACACTGATATCAGAGGTCCCATGTACTGTACATGCATGTGCCATGATCAAGAGGCTGTGGTCAGTACAAGCTGTGGGGAGGTCCGTTGGTTCAGAGACTGGCTTTAGACTTCAGAAACCTAGATGTTGTCCTGGATCCTCCACCACATGCTAACTCTGTGACTTTGGGTGAGTTACTTAGCCTCTCTGAAGCCTAATGTCATCTGCCAAACAAGGATAATTTTATCATACATCTGTAGTGGTTAAATAGGATTATTTATGGAAAATACTTGAGTATGAAACGCTGTAGCCCTGAGCTCTGCAAATGCTACTTTCTTATTACTGTGTGGACCACCCAGTGTATATCATTCCACATGCTTTGGTTTACCGTGTTGCCCAGAGAAGCACTTCTGTGACACACAGAGCAGAACGTCCTTGTGGTTCTGCTTCTGGATGTGGTGCACGGACATTCATCATCCATAGCCTCAGTGCTAGGAAGCAAGTCATTTCACCAGTTACGTGCTGTCTGGTCATCTCAGGAAATCTGTGAGGCAGCGTAGCTCCACTCTGCAGCTGAGAAAGTGGACTGGGGGACTGTACCTAGAGGCCAGCGAGCCATTCTGCCGACCTGTGTGCCTGAGCCTTGTCTGCTCTGCTCCCAGCATTTGCTCTCCTCTCCTGAGGCGCTGTGGTAACCCTAGGATGTGACACACCTAGCCCGAGATCCCAGAGCCTGGTCTGTGGCCACACCTGGAGTTCTGCTGGGAACTTCCTCTGGGAGCCAGGAAAACCATAACAATGCCATTTGCTGAAGTGCTTCAGTGTGGAAAGCACCATTGAAAATGGACAGGGCAGGGGGATTTTACATATCTTTTCTCAATTGTATTTTTTCTGGATAAACTGTAATGTTGCGGGGGGCACACGTGTGTGAGTTCAATACTGAAGGGTGTGGACACCAGAAGTCTATGTCTGTTGTCTGAGGCAGGGTCTCTTACTGGACCTGGAGCCCCCCTGGCTGGCCAGAACATCCCAGTGGCCCTCTTAGCTAGCTCTGCCCCCAGAGCTGGGAGATTACAGATGTGCTGTGGTGCCCAGCTCTTTTACGTGGGTTCTGGGGGCTCAAACTCAGGTCCTCATGATGCAGGGTAGCACTTTGGGAGCCGAGCCATCTCCCCTGCCTGGGAGTTTTGATTGCTTGTCTGTCTGGTCTTTGGTTTGCTGGAGTAGTGGTATGTGACCTGAGTCCCTCAGCTTCTCAGTCCCATGCTAGTGTCTCTGTTTAGGGTGATTTCAGCACTTGGTATGAGTTTGATCACTGTTGTAGACAACATGATTCACACTATAACCTGTTCGTGGTCTGATTTTCTAGTTTTCAGGAGCTCCTACTTGACTGTCATTAAATATTGCAGTTTTGGGAAACTAAGTGAGAAGTGAAAAAGCCATATTTAAACAACCTTTATGGTTCATTTTAGTGTTTAAGGTATAGACAGTGGTCTTTGTTACTAGAAGTTTCCCACTTTACTCCGTAAGAAGAATCTCGTGAGAGCCGGGCTGTGGCTCACACCTGCAGATAGAGAGCTCTGGAGGCTAAGGCAGGAGTAACTGCAAGTTTGAGGCTCGCTTGGGTCACATATGGAGTTCCAGGCCAGATTGGGCTAAAAGAAAACAAAAAACCTCCCAGCAAGAAACAGCAGCAAAAAGTAATCCCAGTGACCTGTCAGTAAGTGTGTGGCACCCTGAGTACTGCCAAGATGCCGTCATTTGCCCTTGAGGCAAAGTTCTTGAAATGTCAGCCATGAGGCAAGACAGTAGGCAGAGTAGAACTGTGACAATGTCTGGTCTGAGCCACTTGTTGGCAGCTAAGTGATGGGCATTCTGGTGGAGGACCCCAGTAACACAGCCCTCAGTGCGGAGCTGCTCATGTGGGGCCAGCCCAGGGCTGGGGTGAAGTGAGATGCTATACAATTGCTATCACATGGCCGGCCAGCCTCCCGCTTCTTCCACCGTGATGTCCCTGTCCTTGTGGACGGTATGATAGGGCACTGTAAGCCAAGCAAGCCCCACCTCCTTTGGAAATAAATAAAGAACAGTGATGGGAAAACAATCCATTCTTTCTCAGCAAAGGCTTTTACTAAAAACAGTGACACTGTTTAGAGTCCAGTGTGGTTTGGGGTGGTCCTCAGGCAGCAAATGTATTTCATTCTGATATGTTTCAAAGCAGTGAGCCCTCGGCAGAGGTAGTCAGTGTTTCCTGTGGAGGAAAGGTCTGGTCAGGAGGCTTAGACGGAGCTTGTATTTAAGTCGCTCTTCATTCCCACACCCCACCCTCAGTCATAAAGGTAAAAGATTCACAGCTGACCTATAGGCTGTTTGTACTTGAGGGTCAAGTTTAAAATGCAAGCAAAAACAAATCCACGACCCATGTACTGAGTAGTTGTTTAGGGTTCATGGCACCCACATCAGTATGGTGAGCACCTTGGATTCAGCAGGTAGTTTAGTATGCCTAGGTACTTGATATTGTGAAGGCTGGTAGGATTTACCCTCAACTGTAGTCCCCTCCCCTTCTTCCTGAGAGGACCTCTTTGTGAAGTCCAGGCCAGCTTTAGCTGAGTGCTGGCTTTACAAGTGTGGGCCACCACGCCCAGCCTGTGACCGTTTCTCAGTGTTCGCTGTCTGGAGAAGCAAGATAAAAGCTGTGACTCGGGCTCCCTCCAGCTCTGTTATTTACAGCAAACTTGGTACTTTTCAGAGAAAGACAGTAAGTTTTAAAAGGAAAATATATTGTCTCTTGAGACTGTTGGGTTGTAAATTGGCAATTTTTTTTTTCAAGACAGAGTTTCTCTGTTTAACACCCATGGCTATCCTGGAACTCATTCTGTAGACCAGACTGGCCTCAGACTCACTGTCTCTGCCTCCCAAGTGCTGGGATTAAAGATGTGTGCCACCACCGCCCGGCTCAAATTTGTAATTTTGTTTGGAAAACCAATATTGAATGATAAGGTAGTAAGAACAAGTTTGTCTGCATAAAAAGCCCAGTGTGGCTGGTTTTTAGATGTGTGTGCTATTATATAAATATAATTATATATTATAATTTTTTGGAAGCACCTGCTCACTTGCTTTGTGTTTGTATGGTCGCTTTGGCCATTTAAAAACACTGACAAGGGCCTCGCACGCGCCTCCCATCCAGCGCCGCCACGATGCCCAAGAGGAAGGTTAGCGCGGATGGAGAGGCTGTCTGCCAAGCCCGCCCCTGCCAAGGTGGACGCGAAGCCAAAAAAGGCCGCGGGAAAGGATAAGTCATCAGATAAAAAAGTGCAAGCAAAAGGGAAGAGAGGAGCAAAGGGCAAACAGGCTGAAGTGGCCGACCAGCAGACTGCAGACCTGCCCACAGAGAATGGGGAGACCGAGAACCAGAGTCCAGCCTCTGAAGTAGAAGAGAAAGAAGCCAAGTTCGACTAACCATCTGTCATGTCTGTCAGTGTCCCCGCCTCCCTTCTTGTACAATCCAGAGGAATATTTTTATCAACTATTTTGTAAATGCGAGCTTTTTTAGTAGCTCTAGAAACATTTTTAAAAGGTAGGGAGAAATCCCGCCTCATCCCATTTTTTAAGTGTAAATGATTTTTTTAAGAGGTTAAATCACTTGCTGGTTGTTTATTTTTTGGTACAACCAGAAAATAGCAGGATACTGAATCAGGAGAGGCTATGACTGTCTCGGGGGTCACCATAACATTCCGTAGAGGGGGCTAGTTTTATATCCTACAACACAAAGCATACTACGTGGTAATTTGGAGTCTTGGTTGTGCATTTGTGTCTGGAATATTTTCAGTTATATCCGGTGTCGTGTTTCGTAGACCTGTTGGCTAAAAACCCTGTCAGGACTGTCTGCTCGAGGCAGTCCATTTTCCTAACAAGTGTAACAATGTGCTGTGAAAAATTGAACTTTTGAGTATGTCCTGTGTGTGGCATAAAATGGTGAGTCAGTGGAGTTGAGGATTATGAGCAATTTATTATTATGTGAGGTCTTAGGGAAGACTTGCCAAGTTTGGGGATGGAACATCACTTGAAATAAGTTCAAAGAGAAACAACACATGGCTCTTGGGTACGTGAACACAATGTATGACTCCGCAGAGTTTGGGTACATGTTTTAAGAATT
>PVIU01011898.1:0-62474 GCA_004026605.1 Ondatra zibethicus
AGGTTTTAATTCAAAAGTATAAGCAGAGATAAATTGTCCAGCTGCTGCAAGAAGAAGCGTCTCTGACATGGTCCTATAAATATCCTGATCTGTGGGTATAGTAATCAGTCCTTGGGTGTCATTTATGATTTGGCAGTTTTAGACATTAAAAATGGATTGTGATGTGTCATGGAGAATTGTTTTGGAGAATACAATACCAAATGGCAATTACACGTCCCTGAATATGATAAAAGATTCCAAGAATTCTAAAATTTGAAACTAATGCTATGGAAAGGATATTAGTATAAAACACATTTATTTCTGTAAAAATTTTTTTGAAATAATAATTTTTATATTCTATTTAAATAACTGACTTTGTAGATTTTATTTCCAAGAGTGTATATAATCTTCATACCTTATCAAGGAACTTAGGTAATCTTATCCTATCACCTTATTGCATGCAATGCTATAATCTACTTTTTAAATTAAATATCAAAATAAGGCTGTAATTTTAAATTTAAAATACATACACACGTAGATCTGTAACAATTGTCAGGGAATTTTCTCCCTTTATTAAAAATAGATTCTATACTCATGTTATTTATCCTGATTACTTTTGCCCTCTTGCTACTCCTCCCAATTGTTACCCACTTTCTCTCCCATACAGATCCTCTCTCTGTCTTTCATTAGAAAACAACTGTCTTCTAAGAGATAACAACAAATCATAACAAAATGAAACATAAGATTTTAAAAAACGCATCACATTTAAGTTGAACAAGATGAACCAAGAGAAGGAAAAGATCACCAAGAGAAGGCACAAGAACCAGAGACTCACTCATTATTTTGAGAGTTCATTTGGATTGCCTTCATATACTTTAGGAAGTTTCCACTGTACTAGGATTCCATGACATCCTTAAATTGCTTCTCAATTCTAGCTGTCTCTCCCCATATTTTCTTCCTAAATTCTACCTCCCATCCATCTCCCCTCCCAATTCTCCAGTTCTCACCCTTGCTCCCAGTCCTCCATTTTAATCTATTCTGTTTACCCCTGCCAGGGAGGTCTATGTGTCTCCCTAATAATGTCATCTATACCTAACCTCTTTTGGCCTATAGATTATAGCCTGGATATCATTTATTCAATGACTAATTCACATATAAGTGAATAAACACTGTATTTATTTTCCTGGGTTTAGGAACTCAAAAAAATTTTTCCTAATTCTACTCATGTTCAAATTTCATGATATCATTTTCTTTAACACCTGAGTAATGCTTGTGTAAATGTACTACTTTTTTAATCCATTCTTCTGTTGACAGACATCTGTAATTTTTAAAATTAAGATTCAAAGAGTGATTTTCCACATTAGTGTAGAAAAGTCATTCTTCAAATCTTAAATAAGTAGTTGAGATCATTATATGATTGAACATAGACAAGATCTAACAGCTATCTAAATATAGCAATTCTTTTTTCTTATTAAAACACTTATTTTCTTCTGATATTGGTTCCTAAATAAAATTTACACACTATAATTTTGTAAAATGTTTAGAAATGACCAGAATTCTATAAGACAAGTATTTGAATTTAAAGAAAATTCTGCTAAAATAATATAGATAAGATACTGGATCTCATTAACAATCATGAAAATAAGCTAACATTAATATATCATTCAGATGCTAATGCTAATAAATTTTGTAACCTTGATGTTCTGGGTACTGTGAATAATCCCTGATACTAATGTCTATAACATATAATTCTAACATGATGCTTTCTTAATCCATTCATGTCAAATTTAATCCACTTTCATGTATGTTATCTGTAGACAATAGTTTCTGTCTTACCTAGTCCTGCAGCTGTTTATTACCAAATAAACACACAGAAGTTGATATTAATTATAAACTGTTTGTCCTATTGTTCAGGCTTATTGCTAACTACTTCTTACAACTTAAGTTAACCTGGTGCGGGAGAATTGTCCATATTCTGTCAATCATGATTTAAATAAATGCTGATTGGCCATTAGCCAGTATGTATAGGTGGGACAACCAGACAGGAAGTAGAGGCAGAGCAAGGAGAATAGGAGAATTCTGGGAAGCAGGAAGCTCTCTCAGCACTCCTGCAGAGACCACCAAAGAAGCAGGATGTGACCTGCTGAGAAAGGTACTGAGCCATATGGCTAACATACATAAGAATAATGGGTTAATATAAGTTACAAGAGCTAATAAGAAGCCTGAGCTAATGGGCCAATCAGTTTATAACCTAACATAGACTCTGTGTGATTTTTCTTTGGGACTAAACAGCGGTGGGGACCGGGCAAGACATAAAACAACAAGCCAGGTCTTCCATACTACATTAGCCAATAACTCTTATCTATGTTAGCCATGTAGTTTAGTATCTTTCCTCAGTAAGACATTCTCATCTTGCTTCCTGTGCTTCTGGATGATGATTGCATCTATGCCTTTTCTCTTCCCACTATTCTCCTAGTCTGGTTTCCCTGCCTATACTTCCTGCCTGGCTACTCGCCAATCAGCATATTATTAAGTCAATACGAGTGACTATTCTCCAAAATACCCTGTACACAGGCATGCAATCTGTAGTAATAACATTTGAGGGTGATTGTTGCTATTTACTAAGTTCTTATTTGGGTCAACTTCCAGTGTTAAAATTTGAGTTATTCATATGAGTGATTTTTTTATTTAAATAAAATTTACAGGTGTAAATCTCTTTTCCCTCTATGTAGGTAACATACATGCTTGGAGAAGGAGGTGGGAAGTTGAAAAAAAAGTGTGTTTAAGGGACTATTTGCTTTTACTTTTCATTACCTGATTGCTTTTTGTGTATGGGATATTTTTACAAGTTCTTCTCTAATATGGTCTTTCCTGATTTTGGAAAGTCTTTTAAAACTTGGATACTAGAGCTACAGTGTCATGCAGCACACATTATGCATCTGCTTCATGCTTAATACTTAATGTTGTGTTAGTGAATAATTGTTTAAAAAGCATGGAGGTAGATATCATAGAATAGTAAATACTTGTATTTAATAAACTTGATTTATTTCATCTGTGCATATGAAAGCAGGAAGAAACAAAAATTAAAAAGGATGAGTTTAACTGTACTGTAAGAATCCTTGTCACTGAGCCTCCATTTTGCTAGAAGGTACCTTCTTTGATCAACATGAAATATGTTCAGAGTTTATCCTCTCCTTACCCTCCTTCTGCTCAATAACAGTCATTACAGACAGTAAGGTGAGTGAATGGCAATGCTCTACTCAGTTAATATGGAAAAGGAACCACAAGATACAAAGGCTTAAGTAAAATAAATATAATAACAGTGACCAAAGAAAATCTACATGGAAGTGCCAGAAACTTTAGACACTGCAAGGGAGACATAAAGTATTGCAGAAAATCTACTGTTTCACTCTCAGTTACCTGAATTTATTCTGACCAAAGGGAATAAACACAATTTTCTTGAAACCTAACAATACAGTCCTATTTACAGGAAGATATACAGGATTTTCATAAGGCATTTGGATGTAGTTTTATGGGTGCACTAATAATGGAAACACAAACACAAATTTGATGTGGGATTCCCCTCTGTATGCTATGAATATGTTTTATTACCATTAGTTAATAAAGAATCTGCTTCAGCCTATAGCAGGGCAAAACATAACCAGTCTGGAAGAGATATAGAGAAAAAGTAGGTAGAGTCAGAGAGATGCCATGTAGCTGCCAAAGGAGACAGATGCACTGGAACCTTGCCAGTAAACCACAAGCGTTGTGGTAAAATATAAAATAATAGGAATGGGTTAATTTAATATGTAAAAGTTAGTTAATAAGAACCCTAGACTGTTGGTCAATCACATTTGTAATTAATACAGTTTCTGGGTGATTATTTTGGGTCTGGGTGGCAGGGAAACAAGCAAGCATCCTCTGCCTACAGAAAATTACAGAATGAAGTTACCCTAGAAGTGGCTTACATTAAGTAGAAAGATAAGTGTAGAGAGGGGTTTAAAGTATAAAATCAACAGTGCTCGCAGTTTTATTTTGATCATATAATATATGATGATAATCTCCGCTTTATCAGTTTAGCAAGGTCTACATGTTTTTTGATTAAAGAAGGAAAGGTTTTGGGTCATTAGGTCTCAACAGAAATATAAGCAAATACACTATTGACAATAGTTTTCCTTATATTTTTAACACTACTACTTTAAATAAAAGTTGATCTTTCAATAGTTCAATGTGTTTTTAAATGGAAGAAGAGAGTAAAAAGACAGATTTAAATTATCAGCCTGAATAACCCCTGTATTATATAGATTTATTTTTGATAAAGAGATTATGAAATCACCAACAATATCAGAGCGATTGGTTACAGATTCATGAAAGAGCCCTAGGTTTTATTTAAAAACTTGTGATTATTTATAATATTATTATGAGACATTTAGTATTAAATATATAAACCAGGAGAAGACTGTATCCTCAAACTCCTTGAATTTGTTGCACTGATTCTTCCAGATGAGGCAGAACAAGACTGAGAATGGGCAGCACTGGTTCACTGATGTTGCTGCTAAAGTCAAGCACAGGGAAGTGGTAAGGATGAAGCTTTATGGTGTGGACTCAGATGCAAGTAGCTGAAGAGGCTTTGGGTGTGGGGAATACTGCAAATGAAGAGGAAAGGAGAGATGGAAGGTGATTACTGAAGTTAAACGTTACCATGGAAAACCAAACATCACTCATTCACTTTGTGATAAACCAATTTAGACATCTAAAACTCGAGGAGGGTTGGAATTTTATGTCTTAATATTGGACACTAAAATGTATCATAGAATTTTCAGAATATATTCACATGGCATTTCCAAACAATTCATAGCTATCACCCCAAAACGTAACAAAGAGATGGGAGCATACAACCACACTAGCACTTTCACAAATAGGGCCTCAGTTACATCTTTAGGCCTAGAAACATTGGGGACCATTTCAAATTAGGAATTTCTAAATAGCTAATGTTTCTTTGAGCTATCAATGATAGTAACCCTGATATAGATTAAATGGGTTTGGAGTAATTTACTCTCCCTGAACATATAATTGAAAGGTCTCAACTTGGCAAGTAAAATCACTGTTGCAGGATTTTTAAGAATGTTTTCCATGTCACATTGTAACTAGAAAAGCTCTTCAGAGTTCTTTCCTGTTAAAAAAACAAGTAAATTATAATATTCACTTTTTCAGAGAAATCGATTTGACTTTTACAAGCACAAAACCTTCAGATTTAAAGAGAATGGTGTGCTCTTCCCTTTCCAATTCTACTCCACAGATATGCACGTCTATGTAGATTACAAAGAGCTACTATTTCTCCTTCTTCTTTCTCCTCCTCTTCCCTCTCCTTTTCTTTATGTTGGCTCCTGTATAGCTACTTTTGATCAGGATTTTCTTGGCTGTTCAAGATATTTTGTGTTTCAAAATAAGCTTTATGATTTCCTTTCTAGTTATGAGAAGAAATCAAATCAGGATTCTGAAGTGATCACATTAAATCCTTAGAGAGCTGTTGAAAGGACAGCCATTTTCACAAAGCTAATTCTGTTTATTCATGATCATATTGCTTTTGATTCTCTGTGGTTTGCTTCCTCCTTCCTTTGGTGTTTTGTAATTTTCACTATAAAGTTATTTTCACTCATTTGATAATTTTTTCCACAGATATTCTAGTTTTGAGACTTCTGTGAATAGAATTTTCTTTCTAATGTCCTTGGTGAGTGTGGTTTTGGTCATGGGCCAAATCTTTTTGTAAGCTGGTTTGTACCCTGTTGCTGTGACCATTTTGTTTATTACACCTGATAGCCTCCAGAGAAGGCATTTAGGGCCTTCATCATGTGGGATCAAATTTGCAAAGCAGGATATTTGAATTTTCTTTTTATAACTGCTTCTGTTTCTTTATCTTGTCCTCTTGCCTTGGCTAAAAATTTAAATAGTAGGTGAATAAGCAGATAAATGTCTGTGTCCTGTTTCTTTCAGATTGCTGAAGAAATTCAATCAGTTTTCTCTTTGTTTAAAAAATTGACTACATTTGTTGTCTGTATTTTTCCTTTGTTGAGACTTGTTCCTTCTTTACATAGCTTATGCATAGTTTAATTTTTTGGTTTTGATTTTGATTTCATTATGAATCTAAGGCCTCATCCCTGCTGGGCTAGCTCCCTGGCACTGAACCACTCTAAGTCTCCTTCAAATTTTTATTCTGAAGAGCTATTTAAGTTTTCAAATCCTTTTTCAACAATTATTAAATGATGTTACACTTTTCTTTGATTATAATTATACACAGTAAACATGACAAAAAGGTTAATGTTAAATATGCATCAATGAGTTTCAAAATGCTTTATTTAAAAGTTTTTTTTTTACAGATCATATTCTTTCATTTCCCCAAATAGACTGTATCTGAATAAAAGTTTCCCCCAGCACATAACAGTCAGAACATTGAAGATACAGAGCAAAGACTAGTAAAAGCTGTAAGGGGCAAAGCACAAACAACACAAAAAAACAAACCTGTTAGAATAACATATAACTTCTTAGTGGAGACTCTAAAAGACAGAAGGGCCTGAGAAGACATACTACAGACTAGTTGCCAGCCTAGATTACCATACCCAGAAAATTTTCAGTTGCAGTATATGAATAAATAAGACTTCTTTGATAAAACTCATTTTAAGTAATATCTAGCCAGCTCTACAAAAGGGGCTAGAAGGGAAACTCTCAACCAAAGAGATTAACTAAACCCAAAAAAAGACAAGGAATAAATAATCCTAGATCATCAAATAAAATTGGAGAGGCAGAGGAACACACACACACACACACACACACACACACACACATGCACAAAAAGAGACACACATTAACACAGAAAACAAAGACACACTGAAAATACAGACAGATAAACACATACCACCACTAACAACAATCACAACAGCAACAATAAAATAACAGGAATTAGTAAACTCTGTTTGTTGATGAAGATTTCACAACAAAGGTACAGATATATAGAATCATTCCTAAAACATAATTTATCTTTCTGCTACATCTAACAAACACACCTTAACGTCAATGATAGCTATTACATCATAGTAAAAGGATAGAAAAAGATATTCTAAGTAAATGGACTTTAGAAATATGCTGGTGTAGCCGTTTTAATATCTGATGAAACAGACTTCGAGCCAGAACTAATCAGAGGAGATAGAGGAAGACACAAAGACACTATATACTCATCAAAGCAAAATCCATCCAAGAGAACATAAAAATTCTTATCATATATGCACCAAACACAGGCACCCAAGTTCACAAAAGAAACAGCTTATGAGCCTTACCCATTTTGACACTTGCATACTGATAGTGGGAGTCTTCAATATCCCAGTCTCACTATTAGACAGATCATCCAGACAAATCTAAGAAGAGAAACACTGGTGCTAATTGACATTATAAACCAAATGGACCTAATAGATATTTTTACAGAACATTTAACCCAAACACAAAAGAAAATATAATCTCATGGAACGTTGTGGTGGTTTGAAAGAAAATGGCCCCAAAAGGAATGGTGCTTTTAGGGGCTGTGGCTTTCTTGGCATAGGTATTGCCTTGTTGGAGGAAGCATCACTTTGGGGGTGGGCTCATTTGCTCAAGCTATGCTCAGTGAGGTGCACAATTCTCTTCCTGTTGCCTGTGAATCAGGATGTAATTCCACTAAAATCAGGAACAAGAAAAGGTTGTCCACTCTCACCATACCTATTCAATACAGTACTTGAAGTCTTAACTTGAGCAAAAAGACAACTGAAGAATATCAGTGAGAAATAAATATGAAAGGAAGAAGTGAAAGTGTACTGAAAGTGTACATAAACGACCCTAAAACACTTCCCTGGGAAACTACTAATAACATATGAACACTTTCCTCAAAGTAGCTGGATAAAAAAATTAGTTAAAAAAACTCGGTAACCTTCCTATATACAGATGACAAATAGACAGACAAGAAATCAAGGAAACACCTTAATAATAACTTCAAATAATATAAAATATCTTCTATCACTCTATCTAATTCTTAATGTGTATTATCATTTTAATTGGTCAGAGGAGAGAGAACCATGTAACCATCTAAATAAATAACATAAATTTGTCAGTTTTAGCATAACTTTTATCAGAAAAGTTAAGCATAATAAAAATAAACTATCTGTGAACATAAGATTTTGAAGTATTTTAAAGCTGTCTCTAATATAAGTATGTCTTACACCTATTGATGAGACAACTGGAAGTCTTCCATTTACACAGATGCAAGTTACTTAATTAAACTAATGCTTTTAATTCTCTGTTGTTTCATTGCATATTTGCATTGGGTTGTTTTCTCTCTGCTCTTACCAAATGTCTGACAAGAATCAATGTGAGCAAAGAAGTTTCATTATGTTTTATTGTGTAAGAATTGGTATAATCGAACCAGATGATAGTGGTGCATGCCTGTAATCCCAGCACTCAGGAGGCAGAGGCAGTCGGATCTCTGTGAGTTCTAGGCCACTTTGGCCTAAAGAGTGATTTCCAGTTTCCATAGCTACTGGGAAACCCTGTCTTGGGGAAAAAATAAGAATTTGCATAATCATTTTAACTTAAGCCTGAAAAATGTCCATCTTAATGCTTTGTTGGAACTCATAAGTGAGTTTTTTTTATGAAGTTTCTTTTTCTAGTTCCTTCAAGGTTATTATGAACAGTTTTTTATAGGTTGATCTAGTTGTTTGCTGTCCCACATCTGCCCATACAGTTTTATAATGGCATTATATGGCAATTTTACTGGCATTAATATGATGAAACATCATCCCAGTGCTATTCCCAATTTAAATACTGTTGAAGGAATGACTTTGTGCTTTTTTACATTTAAGTACATGGGTCTTGTGTACATTTGAGGACCACATCAGAAAATAAAATGAACTTTCAAATAAGAACATTGAGTAATTATAAATTATACTATCAAAATAAGGCAGACTCATGTATGCAAATTTCATAATTAGTATTGGGCCTCATTTTTAATGTGCTCAATTTTGCATAGAGTCTAAAAGCAAAATATGGTAGCAGGCCAGAAAGATGGTAACTGGCTTGAACACTGCCAGTAATTTTGATTAATTATTCTTGCTTGTCCATTATGTGTCTCATTTTCAACCACAGTTTAATACCAGTGCACTTGCTTTCCCAAATAAAACCAACTGTGGCAATGGTCACAGCAAGTGAATTCATCCCACCAAGATCTTTGGTATTCTAACCAAGCTTTACATCCCATGACTTTTTCAGAGACATGGAGAAGACCTCTGGGAAAATCTCTTAACATTGAAAGGGCTGTATAGGATGCTCAGCATGTCATCAGTGAAAATGGGAAGCATAATATTTTTAGTTGTAAGCCCTTACTTCCCTGACCTAAACTTCTACCAATATCTTTTTCTTTCCTGTGTAACCATTTAAGCCCTTTTTCTTTTTAATTCTGTGGTTAATGTCAAGAAAAAGAGCCATATAATAAGATATCAAATGAATTCACACATATTCCTTTATTTCATCATCTGGCCATAGACTGCAAACTTTGCTAGCAGATGTTGGAAGAGAACCTCAACTCTCATTTGCTAGCATGGAAATGAAGGCATATTCTCTTTCAAGGTTTTATGAATATTTATCTTCCCCTACACCACATGATTTGGGTGTTCAAGTAGAGATATCAGTTAGTAAAATTTTAATTCCTAGTAATTGAACCAAGTAAAAAACTGAAAGATGGAAATTAATTATTTTGAGATGGTATACTTGAAAGAAATAATCCTGAAGTAACCTGGGACTATGTTCAAAGAATATACCTGAACAAAAATTGACTTACAAAAAAACAATTTAAAGTCAATTCTGTATTTTTTGCTTTTATTAAGCTTCTCACTCCCCTTAACAACTTAATAAACACTGAGTGCTGAAAGTTAATAATCCTGTAATTTTCCAAATAAGAAAAGAGTCATGAAAACCAGATGATACTTATTCCTTTACCCCAGTGAGAGCTCTCATTCTGTAAGATTTATCAAGCAAGTCACTCATACGTTGCTTTCATATAAAGGCTTCCTTCCTGACATAATACTTGCACTTTTGCTGTTTAATTATAATTTCAGGAATTTTGTAGATATTTCTTAATTCACTGTGAGTTTCAATGGACTAGCTTTGGACACAGGGTCTAAAATCAAATATCCATCTTAAGAAACTGGATCTATCTCCTCAATAACAAGATTTATGTTTCTGTTTGTTCAGATATTCATTTAATGATCTGTAGTATAGTTTAATAAGTCTGAAAAATAAATATACATATAATTTTTCCTGCTAATATTGCAAAGAATATTTGAAAATTTAATGTTCTCAATAGTTATTGATGATAAATAGCTATATTTTTATATTTTTGACAATGTTGCTTGACATTCACAGTATATTTTCTAAACAACTAATCATTTTTGTGGATGACATTGTATTACTAATTAGGCAAAACATTATGAACACAAAAGTAAATAAAAAAGTAAATCTTGTTATTAATTTTCTGTTTATTACTCTCTATTTTGCTACTATATATAGCTTTACTACAAAGCTATCCTTATTCTGATATTTGTATGAAAGATTTTATAGTTCACTATTAAGCACAGTATTCCTATGTTTTTTTAGTATTTTTATTGGCCATGTGTTATATTTAGCTCAGGGCAGTATTTATCCAAGCTACTAAAATCATTAAAGGTCTGAATTAACCAGAAAACAAATTACACTGAAATTTGACCAGAAAACACTTAACATGAAGAATTATTGGACATAACAAAGTATTGAGTGCTAGACCAATCTAAAACATTCCCTGAGATCCTGATGAATAGAGAAAGAACTCAACCCCTTTTCTAAAGCCAAATACATGCTTGGCAGAGCCAGTAGTGGCCTTGGGCCAGGTCCCTGGGGAACGTGCAGCTTTGGATCTTGAGAACCCAGGTCTTCTTACTCTGAGGGACTATGCTTAGTTCAAGGCTGCTGTGTGCTTGGCCTCTGCCACCCTTGAGAGATTCTGTGCTCCCGTTGTGTAACATTGCTTGATTGACTCCTGATGACTTGCCCTATTGCATAATAGTTTTTTGCCAACTTGTTCTATTTTCCCATTCTGGAAAAACTGTGTATAAGATGTTGTGCCTCTCAATAAACTTGCTTGGAATAACACATAGCTTGTCCAAGACTTCTTGACCCCAGCTTTCTTATATTCTTTGTCTTATTGCTTTTTACCCGTTCTCTTAGGACCCTGTCACTAAAGAATGACCTACTGGCCAAGGTTAATAGTGAAGTGATTAGAAGGCAGCAAAGATGATTATAGTTTGAAGATACAGTATACATAAAAAAATAAACAAGCAAACTATACACTTGAATCTAAGAAAGGGTACCCACAAAAACCTACACATATACATGTGCCACACACACAAACACACACACACACACACACACACACACACACACACACAAATACCAGTTTAACGACAACACTCTTATGAAGACCACATATCAGAGCCTACCCAGCCTACACACCACAAACTGCTAGAAATCCTCAACATTGATCTGGTGGTTGATTCCCCACAACATATAGAGTCAGCTGCTCACACACTGACTTCTTGACAGGGGTGAATAATATATGAAGCTATTTGAGGAGTTGCTTGCAAAAGCAACTGACATTTCGGTGCCATGGTCCAACACATACCAGGAAGTGTTGAGTAAAGAAGCTGCCCATACTGCCTGTCAAGCACAGTCTACGTGGTTTTTGTAGTGTCGTTAGAAACAAAAATCCTGTTCTTGTATACTTCTATTTGATTTTACTATGTGCTATTATGGTTTTTCAAATATTATCTATAGTCTTGTGTGTGTGTGTGTGTATGTGTGTGAGTGTCTGTGTGTGTGTGTTTAATTTTGAGTAGAATCTTTTGGTTTTACTCTCACAGTTTTCCTCTTAGTTTTTTATGTCAAGTGATTCTTCCTTAATTACTACAGTTGGTCCTCTTTATCAGTAGGTTCTTTATCTGCAAATTGAAACAGCTGCAAATAAAAAGTAACTGAGGAAATTATTTCATTATCAGTGTGAATATTTGGAATGTTCCCATCATTGAACACTACTAATGTCCTCATGATATGCAACTGAATTTTCTATCACATGTGGGTGATGATTTGAAATGTCGGAGAGGATATGCTTACAGGATGATAGGGCATAAAGTATCCAAGTGAATACACATTTATAAAATAGGAACACAGGATTGGGAATCTGATTGCCTATGCATACAATTCAATTATTTTTATTTCTTTTTTTCCCGTACATAAAAGCAAAGAGCCTTTATTCTACCCAAGTTTGCAAACTCAGACTCTCCATGTGTCCAATGTAATGGAGTGATCAGAGAACCCCAACCTCAGTTAGAGTTGTTTATTTTATTTTATTTTTCCTTTTTTTAAAAATTGATTTTATTGTACTCTACATTTTTCTCTGCTTTCCTCTCTGCCTCTCTCCTCACCTTCAACCCTCCCCCAAGATCCCCATGTTCCCAATTTACTCAGCAGATCTTTTCTTTTTCTACTTCCCATGTAGATTACATTCATGTATGTTTCTCTTAGGGTCCTCATTGTTGTCTAAATTCTCTGGGATTGTGATTTGTAAGCTGGTTTTCTTTCCTTTACGTTTAAAAATGACTTATGAGTAAGTACATGTGATAATTGTCTTTCTGGGTCTGGGTTACCCCTCTCAAAATGATGTTTTCTAGGTCCATTCATTTGCCCACAAATTTCAAGATGTTTTTCTGGTGTGTAGTACTCCATTGTGTAAATGTACCACATTTTCCTTATCCATTCTTCAGTCAAGGTGCATTTAGGTTGTTTCCAGGTTCTGGCTATGACAAACAATGCTGCTATGAACATAGTTGTGGCACGATTGACCATCCTTTGGTTACATACCCAAAAGTGGTATTACTGGATCTTGAGGAAGATTGTTTTCTGAGAAATCACCACACTGACATCCAAAGGGGTTGTACCAGCTTGCATTCCCACCAGCAATGAAGAAGTGTTCCCTTTACCCCACAACCTTTCCAGCATAAGCTGTCATTAGGGTTTTTTATCTTGGCCATTCTTACAGGTGTAAGATGAAATCTCAGAGTTGTTTTGATTTGCATGTCTCTGATGACTAAGGATGTTGAACATTTCCTTAAGTGTCTTTCAGCCATTTTAGATTCCTCTGTTGAGAGTTCTCTGTTTAGGTCTGTAGCCCTCCTGTACACAGATGATAAAAGGTGGGAAAGAAATCAGAGAACAACACCCTTCACAATAGCCACAATTACCATAAAATATCTCAGAGTAACTCTAACTAAGCAAGCTGAAGACTTGTATGACAAGAACTTTAAATATTTGAAGAAAGAAATTGAAGAAGACACCAGAAAGTGGAAAGATCTCCCATGCTTTTGGGCAGGCAGAATTAACGTAGTAAAAATGGCAATCTTACCAAAAGCAATCTACAGATTCAATGCAATGCCCATCAAAATCCCAGCAAAATTCTTCACAGACCTTGAAAGAGGAGTACTCAATTTCATATGGAAAAGCAGAAAGCCCAGGATAGCCAAAACAATCCTGTACAATAAAAGAACTTCTAGAGGCATCACAATCTCTGACTTCAAACTCTACTACAGAGTTACAGTACTGAAAACAGTCTGGCATTGCAAATGAACAGACATAAGGACCAATGGAACCAAATCAAAGACCCAGATATTAATCCATCCACCTTCGAACACCTGACTTTTGAGAAAGAAGCAAAAAATATCAAATCAAAAAAAGACACCATATTTAACAAATGGTGCAGACATAACTGGATATCAGCATGTGGAAAAATGAAAATAGACCCATATCTATCACCATGCACAAAACTCAAGTCCAAATGGATCAAAGACCTCAACATAAAGCCAGCCACACTGAACCTTATAAAAGAGAAAGTGTGAAGTACACTTGAACGCATTATATTTAGGATACCACTTTCTAAATATAACCCCAGCAGCACAGTCACTGAGAGAACAATTAATAAATGGGACCTCCTGAAACTGAAAAGTTTCTGTAAAACAAAGGACACGATCAACAAGACAAAACGACAGCCTACAGAATAGGAAAAGATCTTCACTTACCCCACATCAGACAGAGGTCTGATCTCCAAAATATACAAGGAACTCAAGAAATTAGTCATCAAAAGAACAAATAATCCAATATTTTTATTTTCTAACCACAGGACACTTAACAATTCTTTAAATGTCTTCTAATTTCTTTTTTAGTATACTCTAACATGGTGTCAACAGGAGAGTTTGTATAAAACAGTGTACATTTACTTGTAAATGAAGAAATTAAATAGGTGTTTTTCCAATATTTTCTATAGCCATAATATTAACCTGTTATTCATTTCTCACTGTTTAATTTTAAAATTCTTATCACTCATTTCTTAATAATTCATCACTTCACAAATTAGTAGATATGAATTTCTTCATTTTGCCTAAGCTTTCATTGTTTGTATTGTTTGCTTGTTTGCTTGGGGAGTGATTTTAAAGTGGGTTGCCCTTTAAAGTAGAGCCCTACTGATATGTTTATATTCCATCTCTCTCTGTCTCTGTCTCTGTCTCTCTCTCTCTCTGTTTCTCTCTCTCTCTTTTGTGTGTGTGTGTTTCATGCACATGTCTGTACAGATAACATCACTCTCTGGCAAATGTTGGAGAGATTATAATTACTGTGAAAAGGGAAATGGAAAGGTAGAAAAAGGGAAACATATGGTAGTTATATGATCAAGTGTCATATGCCTTGCTTTTATAAAACACAACATTTTGTATAATGAATATACACAAATAAAAGAGAAAAATAATTGAAGTTAATTAAATGTTACAAAAAAACTAGAAGGCAATCTTAATCTTTGAAAATATAAAAGCATTTTAGTTTAATAAAACTTACAAAAGAACTTGACTAAAATAGATTAATGATTATAGTTTTAAAAAATGGGCCTCAGATATGACCCAACTGATAATATACTTAACACTCAACTATGTGGACCTGAGTTCAGATCCCAAGAATCTCTGGAAAAGCTGGATCAGGCATCATGTGTTCTTATTTTCTAAACTCCGATCATAAATTGAGAGGAAGAGAGAGGAGAAGCTCCATAAATCATGGTTTGGCTCTCCTGGTGCACACAGTGGTGAACAAAGAGACTCTGTTTAAATAAGCAGAAGACAAAGACTGACACCGAAAATTGTACTCTGTTAGCCACAACATGCATATACTCACAGTCACACAAAGGAACCCAAGTGGGAACACGCTCGCACAGAAAAATTTAAAAATTAATTCTTATCTTTAAAAGACTCTGTAAGGAAAATGAAATGGTAAGCCACAAGTTGAAAGAAAATACTTACTAAAATATACTTGATATAAGAAGGTTTTTCAGGCTGAACGATAAGCAGTGTAAGTGGAGACTGCACATTCATTTCCCAGCCACCCAGACAGAAATAATCACATAAAAACTATGTTCTATGTTAATTATAACACTGTTTGGCCAATGGCTCAGGTATATTCTTAGCTAGCTCTTAAATTAGCCCATTTCTATTAATATGTGCATCACCACGAGGCTGTGGCTTATCAGTAAGGTTCTAGCATCTTTCTTCTGTTGCATGGTATTTGCCTGACTCTCCCTTCTTTCTCCCTGTGTTCAGTTTAGTTTAGAGACCCACATTCACATCAGAGCAATGGACTGAGCTCCCAAGTTCCAGTCGAAGAGCAGAAGGTGGGAGAAGATGAGCAAAGAAATCGAAACCGAAAGAGGCTGGTCCACCAACCATGACAGTGTGCCTGATCTAATGGGAGCTCACCAAATCCAGCTGGACCAGGATTGAATGAGCATATGATCAAACTGGAATCTCTGAATGTGGCTGTCAATGGGGGCTGACTGAGAAGCCAATGATAATGGCACTGGGACCTATCTCTTCTGCATGTATTAGCTTTTTGGGAATCTAGTCTATATGGATGCACAGGCTGGAATGGAGGGGGTGGGCCTTGGGCTTCCCACAGGGCCAGGTACCCTGCCCCCTCTTAAGAAAGCAGGGGGAGGGAGAAGGGTTAGTCGGGGAGTGGGAGGGGACTGGGAGAAGGGGAGAAAATGTAAATTTTTTTGAATGAAAAATAAAAGAAAAAAAAAGAAAAGTCATGGAAAGTTCTTTTGTAATGTTGGGGCATCCATCTTCAGTCTTCAGGCCCTTTGTATCTGGCAGACCTTTTCATGAAGCAGGAAACTTCAAAGACTGTTTCACCTACATTGGCAGTTTGTCATTCAATTTCTTCTGTGGCCCACAGAATTTCTGGAACAGTATTTCATGAAGCACAAACCATGAATGACTGTCTCACCTTCTTTTGGCAAGTTCAGTAGTAATTTTTTTTCTCATCCTGCATGTTTACAAAGTATATTGTCAAACAGTAGTCCAGGCAAAGCTAACAAACTCCAAAAGGAGCCTCTTCGATGCCCATTATCCTCTTGAAGTAGATTGGTGCTGCCAGAAGTAGACATGTCTCAATGTCAAGAAAAGTCTAAGCTCTTAAAACCTTGTAATGCCATATTCTGTAGGTCTTTAAAGTGTTGAAAATTATCTATCTAACTAAAATATATCTCTGTATATCTAGAAAACCTAATTAATGTAATTAAAAGTTTGATTATTATGGATGACTGTCTATTAATCTGTATTTCTTAACTATACATTACATTTTAAATGAACTGCACAAACACTATACATTAAATAAGAGCAGAAATACACATATACAGTGTAACAAAATCGACTTTAAATTTGTATCAGTAGACCAAGATCCATACCAATGCAAAGTATTCATCTCTGTATCATATCCCTTTATTTTTTTTTAAGAAATTGACCATGACCATTAACCATTTATAACCAACCCTTTTAAAATGAAAATAGACATTTACAAACAATCATTTTGGAAATTTGGGTGTTGTTTTCTTCAAACTGTTTCCTATTTTTATTAGGCAAAGCATTTTTAGGGTTCGCAGAGACCTTTCAGGGAGTCTTGTTCCCTCTAACCACATTAGCCTGGAAGGACAGGTTCCCATCCTCTGTGGAAACAAAAACAGAACCTCATTTCCAAAGTAACATACCCTTAGACTCAAATTCAGAAGTCAAGATACATTTTAATTGGTTTAGCTTAGGAGCCCTTACAGTCAAATGATTCTCTGGAGTTATTAACAGTCAAAATATTCAAAGAAAGCACAGTAGTATACATAATCCAGACTCTGTGTATTATCCATCTTTTTGTGACTTTTTATGTTACTTTTACTGTCTCTTTAAAGACTTTGTTTCATTTTTTAAAAACTATTCCTTTCTATAAGGACATTTGTTCAACAATGTTCATAGCATCATTATTTGTAATACCCAGAACCTTGAAATGACCTAGATGCCATTCAACTGAAGAATGGATAAAGAAAATGTGGTACATTTACATGATGAAGTATACTCAGTGGTAAAAAACAATGACATCTTGATATTGGCATGAAAATGGATGGAATTAGGAAAAAAAGCCTGAGTTAGGTAACCCAGACCCAGAAAGATCAACTTGGCATGTACTCACTCATAGGTGGATACTAACTAAAAAGCAAAGGATAATGAGCCTGTAGTTCATGACCCTAGAGAAGCTAAGTAACAAGGTGAACCCTAAGAAAAAAAATATATACATCCCCTAGGAAAGAAAAATAGACAAGATCTCATGACAAAATTGGAATCATGGGGATAGGGGGATAAAGAAGGGCAGCTGGGGAAAAGAAAGGGAGAAGGGAAGGAGAAGGAGAACTTGAAGAAATGGGATTGACAAGATGGAGGAAGGACAGAGATAGGGAACAAGGACAGAGATATTTTGATTGAAGGAACCATTATTGGGCTAGGAAGAAACCTGGCACTAGGAAAATTCCCAGGAATCCATAAGGATGACCCCAGCTAAGACCCTAAGCAATAGAGGAGAGGGTGCCTGAACTGACCTTGCCTTGTAGTCATATTGATGACTGTCTTGAATGGCACCATAGAACCTTCATCAAGCAACAGATGGAAACAGATGTAGAGACCTTAAGCAGAGCACTGGACTGAGCTCCCAAAGTCAAGCTGAAAAGTGGGAGGAGTGAGACTATGAGCAAAGAGGTCAAGACCATGATTGAGACACCCACTGAAACAGTTTATCTGAGCTAATGGGAGCTCACCAACTGAACAGAGGATGAACTGAGCATTTGTTTCCCAGTAAACCCAGACCAAAATAATCACACAAAATTTATATTAATTACAATACTATTTGACCAATGACTCAGGCATATTTCCTACTATCTCTTATATCTTAATGTAACCCATTTCTATTAATCTGTATATTGCCACTAGGCTGTGGCTTACCAGTAAGGTTCTGGCATCTTTCTCCTTTGGCACCTACATGGTGTCTGCCTAACACCACCTTTTTTCTCCCTAAATTCAGATTCGTTTTCCAACCGAGATGTATTCTGCCCTGCCATAGGTCAAAGAAGTTTCTTTATTAACCAATGATAATAAAACATATTCACAGCATACAAAGGGGAATCTCACATCAAAGAAGTTCAAATTTGATAACTCAGACAAATCAAAAAACCAAATTAAATAAAAGTCAGATTCATAAAATATGAAATCATAAGCCCTGAATGAGAAAATTATACCTACACAAATATTTATAGCACTGCTATTTATGATGGCCAAAAATTGGGAACCAATCATAGTTCATTAACAGGCCAAATGATTCTATTAAAAGCAATATATAATGTAGTAGCCAGGAATTCTATTCACCAGTACCACATAGAAACAACAACAACACAACACAAACATAACAAATGAAGCATAAACTATTCAACAAAATTATTAAAACTTAAGGCACAGTACAGAGTCTGAGAACCTTTGCAAATCATCATTCTCTGTTACTAAATATACACAAAATTACAGAAACCAAAGAACTCTGCATAACTATTAAAAACAGACAAGTAGTTGGATGAGCAGAGTGTTGGTAAGATGATGCACTTCAGAGAGTACTGCTGTTAAGCTTCCTAAGGTGAGTCTATTAATAATCAAAATTCTAAATAAATATATATAAATTATATTTTGCTACATATTATGACTTACTCTTACTTAAAACCCCATGATGTAAAATAATCATTTATATACACATACAGTGTAATTAAAAAGAAAGGCCATTGTTTTATACGGTAGTTAACTATAGTAGCCTTTTTAGTTACTGCTCACAAACTGTCATTATCAGTAAAATTTTAAAAAATAAAAGTTTCCTATTTAAGTACTAAATAACTGCTATAGATATCCTTCATTCACCAAGTAAGAACAGGTTCATGGTATAAACGAGTGATTCCATCAAATGCCCAGCCTAATGAAGAGTTTAAAATTAGTCACTAAGAGCCTAATATTAGAGGTTTGTAGTTAGGATCTAAGTAGGTAATTTTTAAAAACTAGTTCTTGATACTATTAAAAGAGGATTACATCTATTAATAATTTCTTCAAAGAATTTCAAAATATTAATAATACATATTATACATAGTAATATTAATCATGTATACTTAGTGTTTTTAGGTAAAAGAAAACAATATACATTCTTGAAAAAATATAACATAATGCAAGAAGCAGAAGGGAAGAATAAAATGTCCTCGAACTACCTCCTCATAGATTTCTTTGTTATCTAGAACATATGACTATATGTTGTCTGGATGCCTTTGGCAGTTGGTATATTCTTTTCTTTCAGCCTACATCCCAGATGCCTCAGTAACAAAAGAGAATTCTGCTTTAAATTAGAGTTTCCTAGAATCAGTATTAATGAGTGGGTTGAAGGATACAAGAATCCAGTTATTATACAAATAATGTGAACCAGTTCACTGTGATGTTTCTCAGCAATCCATGCTGTCAGAAGGGACAGAATGTAAGTAGCATAGAGCAGGAGAAAAGAGACTATAATTTTCATGGCGTTTGTGTGTGCCTTGGTATTGGCATCTTTGTGTCCTCTGGCACTGAGCTGCATCTTCTGTCGATGTTTCCACAAAGAGAAGATTAACAGGAGAAAAGAGAACAAAGCCAGTGAAGATGCTGTTACAGAGAACATAGTCATGTTGAAAAACATCAGCTCTGAAAACAGGGAAAGTCCTATACCCATGGAATTCACAGTACTATTTCTTTCATATTGGTGGATCTTCTCTTAAAGAATGATGCTCGTTTGCATCAGATTTGCAAGCAAGAAGGCCAAGCTTCCCAGCAGTACCCCCACAATCAGATGTGTAAGTCTCCATTTCAAGTAGTGAAAGATCTTCCAGGAGAAATTAGCTATTCTGAGTAAATAAAAGATGCTAAGGGCTGTGGCAAGCCAGACACTGAAGTGGTTAGAAAGCATCCAGCTATAATAAAGAATCTGTAATTCTATTCCAATCACAAATAATGATGGATCACATACAGTGTTGGATCAAATGTATATTTCCCAGATAAGAGTAATACTTGAAATTGCCAATGTAAAAAGGATTTTATCCATTAAGGAAAGCTTTTGTTTAGTGATGCAGTCCAAGAAGTTTGACAGCACTATGAACCCATTGTTCAGATTCCCAAAAATGAACTCTATTCATTTTTATGAATATAGCAACTATTACTATAATGGCAAAGCTATGCAGAACAGGTTCCATGCTCATAGAAAGCTCTGTGTCTAATAACACTATCATGTGCTGGCCAAGTGCCACATAGGTGGTCCAAATGTGAGATTAAATTCTTTCTGTACTTTGCTCCAGATCCTTCTGTATTCTCTGACCAAACATCAAGCTGAACATCTCCCATTTGACATATAATCTGAACATTTTCTTGTTAATTTTTTTTTTGGCAATTCTTGCTAGAGTCCTTGCTAACGTGTTTGTCCACACCATAGGCTGAAATGTTCAGCATATGATTTAGAAAAGAAAACAAATTCATATTTGCTCATATTCAAATCGAGATATATTCTGTTTTGCATTTTCATCCTGTTTCAGATTAAGGGAATTTGGTTGGGATACTTGAGTTCTAAGGTCATAGGTTATATCGCCACTGAAGACTTAGGCAAAATACAGAGATTAGTTTGCATTGTTTCATAAGAATTCAGTTTTCCCAGAGTTTATCCTTCTGAGAGTAAAAGATGGAAACCAAAAAAAGAAAGAAAGATTCATGTGAAAAATCATTACCACTCTGTCATTTTTCCTCTCTCTCTCTCTCTTTCTCTCTCTCAGGAGAATCAGCAAAATGCTGAAAATGTACAGACTTAGGAAAATGGCTAATTTGATATTTATGTCAACAAATACTTGCAATAGTACTTTATCTTGACTACAAATAACTATACCTTTACTGCCTTATGAGAAAAATATTTTATCTCATAAATACATGATTTGTGATTTTAAAGGTCTGTATTTTATTAGTCTTATACAGTTGATCAGGTGATTTTCAGAGCATGAACATATTTACCACTACTAAAATTACATCATCTTTGCTATCTCTTTTCCATGGTCTTATTCATATACATCAAGGTACTTAGTTGGGGAGATAGATAAAATATTCTGAGTTAAAGCCGCAAAACAATCCCATACCAGCTTGGATTAAAAGGGGTTATTTATTGGAGGGGAAAAACTTACAGAACACCATCCTACCCCACAGCCCTCTCCTAGCAAACAGAAAACAGAGAGTCTAGCAGTCGGAATGGGAGCCCGAAGCAAGAGAGCAAGCAGAGGACTGCCGCCATTTTTTAAAATGAATGAAACCATGCCCCAGTGGGCTGGTATCTTAAAGGCTATTGGCTGAAGGAGTGGAAGGAGCTCCCACAACACCTCCCCCTTTTGTTTCAGTAAGAGAGTTCTAAACCTACTACAAAATTATATACAGTAAAAACAAATCCTATTCTAACTAGCTTAAGTCTTGTATAATAAATAACTTGGCCAAGTCATGAGAGGAAAGTAATCGCATTTATCCAGTCTTCAACCCAATCGAAAATCTGAGAAGGGAAATAACATTACATGAGTAATTAGGAAATCCAATCAAACAACTTCCAAAATATGCAACAAATCACAGAGACAACTGGCTACCTGGGCAATCACCCAAAGTCACATTTGCAACATTGAAGCAAACAACTTTGGCTAAGGCCTAGAAAAACTGACAGATTATTTTTAAAGGCAAGAAATTTTTCAAAACCGTCTTACCCTGTCTTGGCAAGATTTGACAGTTCTGCTTATCCATTTCCGGATACTATGTGTTTTGTCAGTAGTTGAGGTATGGGCAGTTCCTTGCCCAGAGGCAGGTTTTGCCAAGAAGAAGACAAGTTCCAAGTGGAGTGTCTTTGGCATTTAACAATCTCTCGGGAATAGATCGGTGTTGCCAAGAACGATTGTGTCTCACTACCACAGAACTCTAGGTTAGATTAAATGCCATTTTCTAAAGTACTTTAAAGAGGTTGAAGATTATTTATACAGAATATAATCTCTATATATCTAAAGAACCTGATTAGTCTAACTATAAATATAACAAACATAGATGACTATTGATCTAAAATTCTTAATACCTGTCTAACTTAAAAACTAAGAGAATAAACAACTGTGCAATAAATGAGGATAATGACCCTCCAAATGTAAACAATGTACAAGTATACATTGCAATATGGTAAAAATATGTATACCAATACATAAACAATATATAAGTATCTTAATCAGAAGTAGAAATGTACACTGCAATATGGTAAATATATATCAATACAATATATATATATATCAATACATAAAAAATGTTTTAGACAGAGGTAGAAGCATGCATGCATACAATATTCAATTTAACTTTGTATCCATATACAATAATCTATGCCAATATATTTATCTGTAAACAATAACTCACAAATATCATTCCATTATCCCATCATTCCCTTTCCCTTTTATTTTCTTCCAAAAGATCCCTGAGCCTATAAAATTCCTCCCCAAACCCTTAACCATATGCTAACTATAATCAATCCTTAAATGATGTCCCTAAACCCTAGGACAAACTTTACTGGGAGAGGGGATGTCATCCTCTAGAATTACTTCCCGCAGTCATGGGGGCAACGTTCTTTCTACGAGATCCTGTAAAAGTAAAATGATGGTTAAATGTCAAGATCAATGTCTGGTAAAATTGCAAAAAGTCACTGAGTATTTTGTGGAGGTCTGGCCAGAATGTTGTAAAAGATATGAACCATTCCAGCTAACCAAGTTGGAACCGTCTTGTGCCGCTGGTACTTGAAACATGTCTTGTAGTAGCGCTATCGGTATCATGACATCATATTAACCAGGTGGATTTGTTGTTACAGGGCCCTATCTTCTTCCTGTAAACTTCAAAGATTACTGCAGGAAAATTCATTGTTCATTGTGGAAAACTTAAACATTAATTATACATATATTCAATGAAAGGTATGATAGACATGAAGAAAAGCAAAGATGTTTTCTAAATTCGTTTTTCTTTCTGTCCCATATCATGGCTCTGGACATGAGACAGAAACTCCAGAAACTCTGGGTTTTTCTCTTAACAACAGGCTTGGAATTAGAGAGGGACTGAGCCAGAGTCCCACTCCAAAACCAGCTCTATATACTTATGAATATAAATAAACAAAAAAATACATGTATTTTATTATTCTTAGAAAACCTATTCGATTTTCTTGGTGATCCATATTGGGTAGTAATTTTTTCCATCTGTCAGTATTCAAATATTCAGGGTTCCTTAAATTTTTCGAAGATGAGTGTTTTCCTGTGGGGATAAGAACAGAACCCTGCCCCATCCTATAAGTTTGTCTTACCACCTGTATGATTATCATCATTGTGGATGAGTTGTCATTTCTTCTTTCCAAGAGGTTTCTCTTCTTCAAATCGAACCTTTATTAATTTGATGGTATCCAAGATTTTTCTTCTCCTGTGGAAACAAGAACAAAACCCCAGCCCCAACATAGCACATCTCCTGGCTTCATTGAGAGGTCAGGACATACTTGTAATAAACTGGTTAATTTAGTTCAGCAGATTTTTCCATTATCTAATGTCTTTCTGCTGCTATTGTTCCTTTCTCATTAGCGTAAAGAAAATTCAAGGTTAATAAGGCATTATGTAATCTATTTCTGGGGACATTTTCCATCCTTTCTGTTTGTTTAACATATCTTTTATAGTTTGGTTTGATCTTTCTATGGCTGCCTGACCTGTAGGATTGTATGGTATACCTGTAACATGCTTAATATTATAATAAGCAAAACACCGTTTCATTTTCCTAGAGACATAAGCTGGACGATCATCTGTTTTTATTTGTGCAGGTATGCCCATGATGGCAATAACTTCTAATAAATGTGTGATTACTGAATCAGCTTTTTCTGAGCTTAAAGCAGTTGACCATTGAAAGCCTGAATAAGTGTCAATGGTACAATGTACATATTTTGATTTTCCAAATTCTGCAAAATGGAACACATCCATCTGCCAGATTTCATTTCTTTGAGTACCCTTCGGGTTAGTCCCTGCAGGTAGTGGTGTTTGGTTATATAAAGAGCAAGTAGGGCATCTCTTTACAATCTCCTTAGCTTGTTGCCATGTAATAGAAAACTTTCTTTAAACCTTTGCTATTGATGTGGTGTATTTTATGAAATTCTGAGGCGTGCAACACGCTTCCAATCAATAATTGATCAATTTCTGCATTACCTTGTGCTAGAGGAACTGGCAGACCCATATGGGATCAGATGTGTGTTATGTACATAAGACAAAGCCTATTTCTGATTATGTCTTGTACTTGGATAAACAATGAAGTCAATTCTGTATCATCTGGTATAAATTCAGCCATTTGAATATGCAAGATAACTCTTTCTGCATATTGTGAATCAGTGACTATATTAAGAGGTTCTTTAAAATCTCTTAGAACCATAAGAATGGCATATAATTCTGCCTTCTGGACAGAAGTATAAGGGCTTTGTTCCACCTTATTCAATTCTTCTGATTTGTAACCTGCCTTCCCTGATTTATTAGCATCAGTATAAAATGTATGGGCTCCAGTTATTGGAGCATCACATACAATTCGAGGAAGAATCCAAGAAGTTCTCTTAATGAGGTTAAGTCTACTGCTATGGGATAGTTGCTATTAATTTCTCCCAGAAAATTAGCACAAGCTCATTGCCATGGGTCATTGTCTTTCCATAACCTTTTTATTTCATCAGTAGTGAAAGGCACTATAATTTCTGCTGGGTCTATTCCTGCTAGTTGTTGAAATCTCAGTTTACCTTTTATAATTAATTCAGAGACCTTTTCCACATAAGTCTTTAATTTTTTACTTGGTTTGTGTGGTAAAAAGATCCATTCTAAAATAATATCTTCCCTCTGCATTAAAATTCCTGTAGGAGAAATTCTGGAAGGCAATATGACTAGAATACAACTAAGATTTGGATTCACCCTATCCATATGTGCCTCCTGTAATTTTTCCTCAGTCATCGTCAGTTCCTCTTCTGCTTCAACTGTTAAAACTCTGGGACTATTAAAATCTTTATCACCATCTAAGGTTTTGTTTAAATGAATTACTAAATCAAGTATTATCCCAACAGCTGGTCATAGACTGGAAATGTCTCCTAACAATTTTGAAAGTCATTAAGAGTCCATAACCGGTCTCTCCTAATTTGTGCCCTTTGTGTCCTAATTTTCTCTAAACCTATTCTGTAACCTAGGTAATTAACAGAATCTCCTCTTTGAATCTTTTCAGGAGCAATTTGTAATCCCCATTTAGGCAAAATTACCTTTACTTCCTCAAACATTCTTTCTAAAGTATCTATGTTTGAATCGGATAGCAAAATATCATCCATGTAATGGTAAATTATAGACTTAAGGAATTGCTTATGTATTATTTCTAATGGCTGACTTACAAAGTATTGACACTGGCTGTGGCTATTGAGCATTCCCTGTGGGAGGACAGTCCACTGGTATCTCCTAGTAGGCTGAGAGTTATTATAAGTAGGCACTGTGAAGGCAAATTTTTCTCTTCTCTTGTAAAGGTATAGTAAAGAAGCAATCCTTTAAATCAATAACTATAAGAGGCCATCCTTTGGGTAACAGAGAAGGCAGAGGAATTCCAAACTGTAGAGGGCCCATAGGTTGAATTACCTTGACAGCCCTTAGATCTGTCACCATTCTCCATTTACTAGATTTCTATTTTACAACAAACACAGGAGAATTCCAAGGGCTAGTTGACTCCTCAATATGCCAAGCATTTAATTTCTCCTGTACCAATTGTTCTAAAGCCTTCAATTTAACTTCAGCTAGAGGCCATTGCTTAATCCATATTGGCTTCTCAGTTACCCATTTTAAAAGTAAGGCTGTTGGTACCTCTAAACGGTTGTTAGTTGCTTTTTGTTTCTGTACAGCCTGAATGGCTGGTGACCTTCGTGCATAGTACCTTATTACATCCTTCCCAGAATTTGAGTTCCTGGAACTGCAGGAATGTTAATCTGGGTATTCCATTGCTGTAGCAGGTCACAGCCCCATAAATTTATTGCAATATCAGCTACATATGGCCTTAGCTTTCCTCTTTGACCTCCTGGCCCAATACAGTTAACCCATCTCATGCTTTGTTTAACTCGAGATATGGTTCCAATTCCTAGTAATTGAACATCTGCCTCTTGAAGAGGCCACTTTGGATGCCAAGATTCTGGAGTGATGATACTCACATCTGCTCCTGTGTCTATCAAGCCAACAATCACAATTCCATTTATGCGTACTCTCAGCTTTGTTCTCTGATCATTTATAGAGGTTTGCCAAAATATATGCTTCTTATTTCCTAATTGAATTCTGACTTATCCTCCAAATTTGAGCCATCATTTAGAACCTATGGTCTTTCACAGAAGCTTCTAGAGTTTTAATTTTCCTGGTGTGACATGTCCTCCATGGTTACTGGGAATGACTGGGCCACTTTGGTTTGGGGGCCATCGAGAGGCCCCTCAGGGAGTTTCCTGATGGTATCAGGTTGCCTTGTCTGACTGTTGTTGATCTGCATTCATTGGCCCAATGTCTTCCTTTACTACACCTTGTTGTATTGAGGGACTCTGGCTGCGTTCTCAGTGCCTGGTTCCCGGCGCAGGGCTCCTTGTGCTACCCGGCTCCCGGTGTGTACCCGAAATAATTACACGGAAACTGTATTTATTGAAATACTGCCTGGCCCATTAACTCTAGCCTCTTATTGGCTAATTTTTACATATTTGTTTAACCCATTTCTAATAATTTGTGTGTCACCATGAGTCGTGGCTTACCCAGAAAGATTCAGCATGTGTGACCTGGCAGGCTTCATGGCGGGCGACTCTCTCTGGCTCTGTCCCCTTTCCAGTATTTTCTTCTCTTTACCCTGTCTATCTAAGTCCTGCCCTATCAGAAGGCCAAGGCAGATTCTTTATTAACCAATAAAAGCAACCCAAATACAGAAGGACCCTCCTACACCATTTCCCCTTTTTCTGTTTAAACAGAAAAGGCTTTAACATAGTAAAATTATATAACAAAATTTATCAAGCAAGAATTACAGTTACAACCTATTTTATCTTTTATTATAACAATGGAAAACTATCACTATAACTATCCATTCTTTAACTCCATCAAAGACTCCAGAAGGATAAAATATTACCTAAGTAAACAAGAAATAAGCAACTTCCAAACTCTAGAAATGACAGAGACATCTCGCTGCCTGTACAGTCATCCAAAGTTCCTTTGTACCGTTGGGCATCCATCTTTAGCCTACAGGCCCATAGTATCCAACAGACTTTTCCATGAAGCAGGAAAATTTAAAGACAGTTCAGTCACTTTCTTTTGTGTCCTGCAGAATGTCTCATAGACTCTTTCATGAATCAGGAACCCTGAAGGATCATCTCACCTTTAGGCAAGTTCAGAAGTCCCCTCTCTGCGGGTTCTTTGTGTCCAGTTTATGCAACAGTCCAGGCAAGAGCAGTTTCTTGCCCAATTCCATAAGGAGTTTCTTGCAAACTCCATAAGGAGCCTCTTCGATGCCCATCTTCCTCTTGAAGTAACTGGTGCTGCCAGGAGCAGATGTGTCTCATTGTCATGAAAAGTCCTAAGTTATTAAAATATTTAAATGCCATATTCTGTAGCCTTTGAAAGATATGAAGAATGTCTATCTAACTGAAATATACCTCTATATATCTAGAAAATCTAACTAACATGACTACAAGCTTTACTATATTAATGATTATCTATTAACAACCTATATTTTTTAGTTATACATTACATTTTTAAATGAACTACACAATCACAATACCTTAATCAAGATCAGAAATATAACAAGATTGACCTTAAATTTATATCAATAAGGCAAAATTTTTACCAATGTAAATTATCTATATCTATATCATCTCCCCCTTTAAATTTAAATTTAAACAACATTTAGAAACAATATATGGGAATATGGGCGTATGTCATGAGCCATGATATTTGACACAAGGAAAAAATAATTTATAAGACTTCTTTCCTTTCGTCATATGTATTTCTGTCTTTACATGCCTTTCATTGAATATGTATGTACGTTCACATAAATAATGCTTAAGTTTTCCATAATAAACAATAAATTATCCTGCAGTAATCTTTGAAGTTTCCAGGAAAAACACGGGGCCCCACAACAACTCTACCTGGTTACTATGACGTCATGATACTGATAGTGCTACTACGAGACCTGCTTGGATACCAGCTGCACAGGATGGTTCCAACTTGCTTAGCTTACATGGTGTACTTCTTTTACAACATTCTGGCCAGACATCCATGAAATACTCAGAGACTATTTACAATTTTACCAGGCCTAATACTAATCTGGTAATTTAACCATCATTTCTTTTAACAGGATCCCCTAAAAAAACATCGCCCCTGTGACAGCTGGAAGTAAATTTAGAGGACGACGTCCCCTCTCCCAGCAAAGTTTGCCCTCAAGTTTAGGGACATCTATTAGGGGTTGATTATAACTGGTATATGGTTGGGGGATGGGGGAGGAATTTTATAGATTAAAAAAAAAACAAAAAAAAGAATAAGATAAGAGGGATATTTGGATGATGGGATAAAAGATTGTATTTATGAGTTACTGTTTTTAGACAATTATATTGGTATAGATTTTTGTATATTGATAAAAGTTAAATTATATTAAATATTGTATGCATGTATGCTTCTACCTCTGTTTAAAACATTGTTTATGTATTGACATATATATTTACCATACTGCAATGTACATTACTACCTCCGATTAAGATACTTATACATTGTCTATGTTTGAAAGTCATCGTCCTCATTTATATAATAAACACAGTTGTTTATTATCTTAGTCTTTAAGTAAGATAGGTATTGCGAATTATAGATCAGTAGTCATCTATGTTTGTTATATTTATGATTAGACTAATCAGGTTTTTTAGATAAATAGAGATTATATTCAGTATAGATAGATAATCTTCAACCTCTTCAAGGAGCTGTAGAAAATGGCCTTTAATATAATCTAGAGTTTCGTAGTTTCGCGACAATGAGACACACTCACTCCTGGTAACACCAATCTATTCCCGAGAGAATGTTGAGCACCAGAGACACTCCATCTAGAGCCTTTCTTCTTGGCAGAACTGGCCTCTGGGCAAGGAAATGCCCATACCTCAACCACTGACAGAGATACCGAGTATCCGTAAATGGATAAAACAGAACTGTCATATCCTGCCAAGACAGGGTAAGATAGTTTTGAAAAGTTTCTTGCTCTTAAAAATGGTATGTCAGTTACTTTAGGCCTTAGCCAAAGTTGGTCGCTTCAACATTTGCAAATGAGACTTTGGGTGACTGCCCAGGTAGTCGGTTGTCTCTGTCATTTGTTGCACATTGTGGAAGTTTCCCGATTACAGTTCCTGTCCACTCAAGTAATATTGTTTCCCTTCTCAGATCTCTGATGGAGTTAAAGATTAAATAATGATAGTTACCTTCCTCACAGTTTAGCCAAGCTTAATTTCAATGTAATACTTAGACTCCTTAAAATAGAATGTTTATTAAAACGTCTGTTATGCATTTCTTGCTTAATATTGTTTATTGTTTGTCATTTTGCATTTGGTGTCTGTTCCAATTGTATATAGCTATGTTGGGTTTGGATTAATCCTGTTTAGACAGAAAGGGGAGATGATGGGGGAAGAGCCACTAGCCAATCACATCAAGTTGGGGTGTGGCTACTGGGACACCAGGTAGAAAATCGGGAGAACACAGGTACGCTCTCTCTCCATGCAGTGTCCTCCAGAGGTATTGGATCGCGACTTTGTCGAGTGAGTTCCCTTTTCCTTTCATTAAAAATACCTGTTTCTATTGAGCTGGCTTGGTTATTGATTTGTGCAGACTTAATAATTCGTCGACAACACCTCCTACATATACCTGAAGGCTAAGGTTTCCTATTCCTGCCATTTCCAGATGAAGTGTTATTCCTAGAAATTCCTTGCCTGTAATCCCTCTTTAGGTTTCCTAATTTACCATAATTAAAACATTTGGCAGATTGATGTACCCTCATAGCTTTGGAAATCACTTCTCCTACCCAAGTTTCATCATCATAATTAAAGGTCTGAAAAGTCGTGGTATGTTGGATCCATTCATCCATAGGTGCTGATCTACACCTTAAAGGCCCAATTATCTTCTTGCAGTCTAAGTTTGCATTTTCAAAAGCCAGCAATTCAAGAATTAGTCGTCTAGCTTCTGGGTCTGTTACTCCTATGTTCAGAGCCTTAATTAATCTTTGCAAAAAGTCAGTATAGGGTTCTCCCTGTCCCTGCCTAACCCTGGTATATAACTCTACCTTTTTTTACCAGTTCTGGTATCCTGTCCTAGGCATTCAAAGCTGCTTTGTGGCATAGGGACAATACTTCTTCATCATAAAGAGCTTGGAACTGTGGATCAGCGTATGCTCCTTCAACAAGAATTTGATCCTGGGAAACCTCCACACCTTTTGCCCTTTCTTGCTGTTCCATATGTTTGGATTCTTCTCTGAAATAAACTTCAAACATCAAGGAAGGTCCATCTTCTAACACTGCTGATGCCAATTGGGTGACATTAGAAGCCCAAGTTCTTACCATTTCCTTAACAAAGGTAGAGTGCAAGCCATAATTAATGACAGCTTGCTTAATTTCCTTTAGGTCATTCATTCCTACTGGCATCCATCTAGCTTCTTTGGCTCCCTTTGAGCCTTTAGAAGTTGATGCTTTGTCAGAATAAATTACAGGGTATGTTGCTAAAACCCTGGGTAAACCAGTTCTTACAGCTGGTGATGGCATCGTATCCTGCCCTTGTGTCTTCTCACCCGGTTCATCATCTCCGATAATTTCTTCAATCATTTCAAATCTCTCAATCACTGTCTCACGTAAGGCCTGAATCTCCTGTCTTGCAAAGTTTTCTAGTGATTTCTCTATGGCATCAATTTTCTGGTTCCCATTCTGCACCTGTGATTCTAAGGTCTTAATGTTTCTCTTCAAAGACAACATCTCCTCCTTGAACTGCCCCTGGATATCATGTAAGTTGCCATCCTGGAGGTATACTCTGTTACCTTATCAAAACTCTGTGATAACTTCTGAAAGTCAAATTCAAGAGCCTGGACCCTTTCAGGTAAGTTCCTAGTACCCTTAGATAAGGAGTCAATTTTTCCTATAATGGTATTAATCCTATCAATTAATGCCATATACTTCCATAATAATAGAATATGGAGAGGAAAACTGAGACCTAATAACCAGTAAATTGAGGTACCTCCAAGGTCATAGAGGCCTCATGTGATTTCTTCCATAGAAGCAGTAAAAATGGTGGCTAGAGTCCCATTAATAACAAAACCTGCCATTTTACCTGTTAAGCAGTGGATGGAGATGTTTCTGAGTCACCACTGGAATCAATGGAAAGGTGTCAGGACAGATCCTGTGGTAAAATCCGCCCTAATACTTGTTAAGAAACTGGGGGAAAAATGAACCTCAAGAAGTTAAATGTAGAGAAATCAATTCCATACACAGAGCAAGAAATCCAAAGTCTGGGTACAGGGAACAGAAACCCAGAAGCTGTCAGTGGCTAGCAAACATCATGGCTAGTCCCAGGCACCCACCTGCCACTCCCCTGGGGATTGCAGCTCCCACACGATCGAGGGTTTGTGACACAGCTGCTGGTCAACCCTTCCTATGCTGTGTCCAAAGCTACAAAAGCCACTGCTGGGATTTCAAACAGCGATTCTATTTGAGCTGCCAGAATGTCCCAAGGAGTTTTTGCCCCAGGGAATTTTCAGAGTTCAGCAACCTGTCTCATTCTGCCTAAGCCCTAGGCTGTAAGGGGGATTTAAAAACCACTCAGCAAAACAGGTGCGCAACGTGGATCCCAGGAGACGTGGAGTTTTTAACTGCTGACTCCATGCACAGGCCGCAGCTACGAGGGCTTGTGCCAAGCTGCCAAGCCCGTGGCAGGCAGCCTAGTGGGGGTGAAGGGGGCAGTGGGGGGTGGTTCTAAAACCAAATGTTGAGGTTCCAAATAAAGCCGCAAAACAATCCCACACAAGTTAGGATTAAAAGGGGCTATTTATTGGAGGGAAAAACTTACAGAACACCGTTCTACACCACAGTCCTCTCCTAGCAAACAGGAAACAGAGAGTCTAGCAGCTGGAATGGGAGCCGGAAGCAAGAGAGTGAACAGAGGACTGCCGCCACTTTTTAAAATGAATGAAACCACGCCCCAGTGGGCTTGTATCTTAAAGGCTATTGGCTGAAGGAGCTGAAGGAGCTCCCGCAGCACTGAGTAGCAGGATAGAATGGATATACATCTCTAAATGGGTCATGAATATCAACCTCCTACTGCTCAAAGCTCAGGAAACTTCATTAAAAGGGATGGATGAGGAGGAAACTGTGAGATGGCAATATCTGGACATATACGGATGTTGAATGTATCAACTTATAGTAGCTGTAGTGGCCTGTACAAGATCTGTGCAAGATCAAGCCAGTCAAAATCTTAGCAAAGGTGGGAGGGGGAACCTGAAGTCCCATCTATACTGGAAGAGTTTTGAAAGTTGATGTCCATCTAAGTAGGTAGAGTCAGTTTCCTTTGGAGACATGGTCTTTATAAGATTATCCATGTCTTATCAGACTACAGTCTATTCATTTGGATATGGGTACCACTAATTATGTATTGGAAATTATTAATAATAACAAAATTGTATAAGTAGAATATGAAATTTGGAAGAAAATAGTGTAGACTAATATGATTGGTATACAGAGTCTAAATGTATGACACTTTCAAAAAATAAAAAGATTTTAAATAAATAAATGAAAATAAAGTAAAAAAAATCTATAAAATTGGTTTATACATATACAGTATTGTGTATTTAAAATTGTTTAGATTTAATTAGTTTAATTTATGGGTATAAATGTTTTGCCTGAATCTATGTATGTGTGCCACATGCATGCCTGTTGCCTAAAGCAGTTGAAAGCAGTCAATGAATCTTCTGGAATTGGAGTTACGGTGATTATTCCCCACAACATGGAACTGGGAATTGAACCTGGGTCCTCTGCAAGGGCAGCAAGTACTTTTAACTGCTGAACCCCTACTCCAATATATTGATTTTCTTTCTTTGTTAGAGGTTCAGTCACTGGCCTTGTGCCTGCTGTGTAAACTCTCCACCATGGAACTGCACCAATATCACTCTCTGTGTACTCTTACAATTATTGTAGAGTCCTTAGCATATTTCTCATGTCCCACTGCTTTTATAATCTCTATTGTGATTTTTTTTCTTGGCTAGAAATTAATGCAGAGACAACAAAAGTCTCTGATATTCTCTGTGTTTAACATGTCTCTTTTTAAATACTACTATTCATCATCATGTGTTCTAGAAAAGTATATAAATAGAGGTTTCCAAAAATTTATAAAGTAAGATTCCTGAGTTCTTTCATAAATTTAAAGACATTGTAACACATAAATTCTTTCCAGCATTGACCACATTTGTACAGGTCTTTTATTTTTATGTAAAATCTTTCATGCACATTCAAGTTTTTTAAATGACTTTCAGAGGAGGTTTATCACAGAATTTCCTGCTAAAGCGACTCCTTTCATTTGCTGTAAGTTACTCGAACAACTTAATGCTTTTCCACATTCTTGACTTCTATGAGATATCCTTTCATTGTGAGTTGTTGTACTTATTTAAATACAACTGGAACCACTGAAGACCCCAGAGGATTATTGATAGCATTTCCTGTGTGAATTTCCCAAATAATTAAATGTCTAATGACTTTGTACACCTCTTCTTTGTGAACAATTTTGTCTTGAAAACACCATTGGGCTGCCTTCTATATTTTTTTTTAAATTGGGGCTATCTGACACCTTACATCCCTTGATGCCTAAACTAAATTTTGTCAGCACTTAAACAATACCCTCATATGTCCATGGGTTCTGGATGCTATGCTCCCACTCCCATTCTCCCTCCTGGTTCCCCTCCACAAACCCCCTCTCCCTTTCTCTAGCTGCTTACTGTTTGTCTGCATTCCTGGCATTAATCTGGTCAGGCTGGGATTCTCTCTACATGGATCCATTTCCCCCGTCCTTCCGCTCTACAACTGCGTAGTGTTCTGTCCTTTTGTTTATGCTTCTCTCCTATAGCATCTGCCAATCTGTTCCTGAGTGGAACCACCTCGGTGCTTTCCTGTATTCTGCAGCCTACACCAGCATTTTAAGTTGGTCATCTGACACAGGTTCCTAAAAAAAAGTTGTTAAAATAATGTGGCCACAATATGCTTGTTTTATGTCTGTGTGCGTATGTGTGTTTGTTTCCACAGCATGCTTGTTTTATGTGTCTATGTGTATGTGTGCTTGTTTTAAAATCTGTAAAAACTTGTAACTCCAGATTACAACAGCTCTGGAAAAATACAAACATATGTGTAGCTACCATTTTTGACCTCACTACTATCTTTAGTAAGAGTATCCATGTGCGCTGATTCTACCAAGGAGACATTCCACCTCCAAAATTCTTTTAGTTACTAAAATATTCCTTCTAATCTTCTTGTTTCTACTAACATTGATAAGCGGCATCTAATTGGATAAACTATATGCCTAAATTTAACTTATGTCTAATTTAGATATACCAAACAGGTAATGGTACACTGATTCTCAAGTGCCTTTACAGATCTAAGAGTATAGCATTTAACAAAAGAGCTTCTCATGACAGAGAGTCATGCCAACTTCTGTAGCATCCTGTAGCTCCTCCAAGAAGATACACGGTTGCAAAAGACCTTCTGCCTGGAGGCTTGCCTTTGGATATGGCAAAGCCACTCATACAGCAAAAAGCTGCCTTCTACCTCATCAGCTTCCTGGACTTTCCATCAGGGGATCAATCATCTCATCCTGCCAAGAGAAGTAGACTGAACCTCGGCCCCAGGAAATCTTCAGGCCTCCTGGTCTCAGCAGCTAGAGGCAAGTACCATTTCTTAAACTTGTGTTCAACAAAGACTATGGAAAGACTGGGGATTGCCTTTTTTGCTAAAAATGCTGTCTCATTTCTTCTCATTTATCCCTCTCAGATCTGTCTAATGGCTTTTGATGGCTTAAGGTATTGGTAACTCATTACTTTATTTGTTAAGTTTCCTGCTAAAAATTCAGACAGGTATGCCTGTTTCAAGGGTTCATAGTCCAGGATTGACAGATTTCAGGTATATCTTCAGAGGTTCAGCGTTTCCAATTTCTTTTAATTGTCTTCTAAAATATTAATTCCTTTTTAACATAAAGCCATAGCCTGTTCCAGTTGTCTTATAGATACCTACAAGTTCCTGGGAAAAGTTCTGCTGCTTTATCAAAAAATCGGGTCTGGTGAAAACTGAGTCTCCAGAGCCTATTTTAACCCAACCCATTTTCAAGCATATTTCACAGGTCACTCCCACTTTCTAGGCAAAGACCAACCTACTTAGGGCCTTCTAGACAATGCCAGCACCTGTACTAGCTCCTGGAACTTCACCATGGGTACCACCTCTCCTGGCTCAAATGCCCACTTATCTAACACCTAAAATCTGGCTTAAAAGGGCATATCTGCTCTTGTATCTCACTTATTCACCCATGCCTCTCCTGTACAACTAGGGCACTTCTTTGTCCCATTCTTTCTGGCACTTAAAAACCCTTCAAATGGCTATAACTATATTTTTCCTTCTAGCAATGTGCCTTCTCATCTCCTTCAAGAAGCAGATACCTGAGGTCTCCAGGATGGCAGTCAATAGGATGCCTTTCCACCCATACATCCTGCTAAACATGAGCCCACCAACTCCGAACTCTCCCTTCTCCCATGTCACCCCATGCCTGCAGGAAGTAGCCAGACTTGAACTGGCACCCCTATACCCACAGGGTATGGGAAGTTTGGTTGAAAGAGTCACCCCAGCTGCTGACATGCATATTCCCAAAGAGTATGGAATGTTTGGGTTAAAGCTTCACCTCAGTCCCTGGCATCCATATATCAAAAAAGTCTAGAATGTTTGGTGGAAAATCTCATCACAAGTCCCTCCCCTGGGAGTTACCTCAGTCCAGACTCCACCCCTGAGAAAGCCCACCAAAAGAAGGCCCCTCCTCAGTGATGTTCAAGACCACTCCCACGGGGTATTTAAACTGTTCCCCAGAGAACAAACATGTAGATTTCTGGTCTTCCTTCCCCATCTCCTCTCTGAGGGCCTGAAAGGACACCTGGGAGTGCTGACATCCATTAAACCTGGGCTTTTTCTTTAAAAAAAAAAATCAGTTTGATTTGGTCTGATTCGGATTATTGCATTGGCAGAGATGTTTATTGGGATGTAAAAATTTTTCATCAACATACATCCTTCGTGACCACAGGTGTTATGGTTCCCATCACACAGTGCTATGGCTGGCACTTCCACGTTCTAGGGCCATGTATGCACCAACAAGTGTTCAGGCAAATTACATAGGCACTCAGGATCCTCAGGCCCTATGTGACATAAATGCAACATGGTCACATCACCTATGCATGACCCAGCTATGTAACCCCCTCTGTGCATACACTGGGCAGCCTTTAAAAGCTGGACACGTTCACTCCATGCTGTCCCTGCACCAACTTTCTCAGGCCTGTGTGCACATGTCTTCTCTTTAATAAACTCTTCATATGGCCTTTGTTGTGTATTTCGTAATCTGTTCTGGCTCGTACCTGGTAATTTCAGCAGGACTATTCAACAAACCATATAAGCAGAAATAGCACAATGCTTTAAGAAAAATGAGAATGTAAGGTTTTCTTTTTGAGGCAAGTGTCTAACATACTAATTTGTTCAGCATTTTGTTCAGTGTTAACAATATGTGGTGCTGAAACATTGAATTAGTAATAATAAATTATAGGACCAATAACTAAAATACATAATAATTGTAATATATAATTAAATAAAATGTATGATAATGATAATATAAAATAATTATAACATATTAATAAAACATTGAATTAATATTTGAATCCTTCTTTAACAGCAACCAAAAAAATGATACTTAACTAATTAAAAACAAAATAAGAAGAATAAACAGTTACTAAACTGTCACAAGGAATACCACATATTTAAGAATTTTCTCACACCATAGGAAAATATTACATTTGGATGATATTAGTAGTATTTTGATTTCATTTATTTTTAATTAGGCTGAGAAAAAAGTGAATCAGAATACTATATGGTTAGGGAAAATATCAGAGATTCCAGAAACACAAAGTTCTTTTGGATTTGGAAGGGCTGACATCTTTCTCAAAATCAAATAGTGTTCGATTATCATAACTAAGTTAAAACTTAGCCAAATTGATATAATTGTCTCTATAATGTGACTAGCAATCCCATATTGAGAATGATTGAATCAAATTTATAAAGATCCACCTATAAGTGATTTTAGCCAATATCAAGGACAGTGAATTGCATGTTGGCATGCAAAACTGGAAGGAATCAAATGAACACATTGCATTTCTTAAAGATTGAAACTTCAGGGAAAAAATAGCAGCAAATATAAGTTGTTTATGTGCATTTAAGTAAATTAAATGAAGATTAGACGTGAAGAATCTCTGACCTAGGATAGTTAATACCAATAAGTTTTATTTATAATGGCAAATGATTGGAAACCATTTATAGGTCATCAGAAGGTAAAGTGGCTTATCTTTAATGTACTATTCATTACAGTTCTGCAATACCACTTACCAGTACCACCTGGGAACCACAATAATATAATCATAGAAAAATTTTTATTTTGTTATAGTCATTGTATGCTAATAATACTCATTTTAAAATGCTCATTTAAATTACACATTTATGCAGATGTACAACATAGTTCAATAGAAAGGCCATAGTTTTATATTATGGAAGTAACATATGGATAAGGGTTTTTAAATTCTTCTCTCATACAATATCCAACTACTGTTTCCTCTTTCTCCATTCCTCCCAATACCTACTCCCAACACACATGTCCTCTCTCCTCCATATTCACTCCTCCTCTGTTTCCCTTCAGAAAAGAGCAGGCCTCCCAGAGATATCAGATGAACAAAGCATAACAAGCTACAATAAGACTAGACACAAACCATGCTATTTAGATGCCTCATGTAGCTGGGATTGTCTGTTTTTTCAGCCTACATCCCAGATGTCTCAGTATCAAAAGAGAAGTCTGCTTTAATTTAGCATTTCCTAGAATGAGGATTAATGAATGGGCTGAAGGATACATGAGTCCAGTTAAGAGGCAAATAATGTGAACCAGTTCACTGTGATGTTTCTCAGCAATCCATGCTATCAGAAGGGACAGAATGTAAGTAGCATAGAGCAAGAGGAAGGAGAATATAATTTTCATGGCATTTGTGTGTGCCTTGGTGTTAGGGTCTCTGTGTCCTCTGGCATTGAGCTGCATTTTCTGGCAATGTTTCCACAAAGAGAAGATTAGCAAGAGAAAAGAGATGAAAGCCAATGAAAATGGTGCTACAGAGAACATCGCCATATTGAATAAGAAAAGCTCTGAAATTAGTGCAAACTCTGTCTCCTTGGAATTCACAGTTGTGTTTCCTCCATATTGATGGAATCTTTCTTCAAGAATGATACTCGTTTGCATCAGATTTGCAAGCAAGAAGGCCAAGCTTCCCAGCAGTACCCCCACAATCAGTTGTTTAAGTCTCCATTTCAAGTAGTGAAAGATCTGCCAGGAGAAATTAGCTATTTTGAGTAAATAAAAGATGCTAAGGGCTGTGGCAAGCCAGAGATTGAAGTGGCCAGATAGTATAGAGCAGTATATAACTGTTTTTAATTCTTCTTTTGTAATAAATGAAATTGATTGAATTTTAACCCAAATAAATAGTACTTCCCAGATGAGAGTAATTCTGGAAATTGCCAAGATAACGAGGATTTGATTAATTGGAGAAAGCTCTCTTTTATTGACCCAGTCAATGCAGTTTTTCACCATTATCAATCCATTGCTCAAAGTCCCCAAAATGAACTCTGCAACTACTACAGTAGTGGAGATGCTGTGCAGGAATGGTCCCATGTTGAAACACAGAAAATTCAAAGTCTAATAGCACCGCTTGTCATGTGCTGAGTAAACGTCTGGCATATGGTTCAATGTGCAGCTAAATTCTTCCATCTCTTTGTCCTGCTCTTTCTCCAGTCTCCTATTTTAAAGCAAGACAGCCATCTCCCATTTGGCATTGAATTTGCACATATTCTTTTTAAGTATTTTTCTGCAGTTCTCTGATGAGTCCTAACTAACGTTTTTATATGTTTGCCATGGGCTATAATATTCAGCAGATGATGTGGAAACCAAGCTCACATTTGCTGATATGCAAATTAAGAAATACTCCTTCCTTCTTTTGCATCTTTGGCCTTTTTTAGATTTAAGAAATTTGGTTGTGCCAACTTGAGTTCTGAAGTACAAAAGTTCCAAAAGTCTGATTCAACAAATCTGAAATTGAAAAGAGGTTCTGTACTCAAGAGTCTTTTAAGCCACTGAAGACCCAAAAGACTTTTGGTGACAGGTCTGTGTTTTTTCACAAGACTTCAGATTCCAGTGGAACTCAGGCTCCATTTTTTTCACTCTGAGAGCAGAAACTTGCTTCAAACAATGAAAGAGAGACTCATTTTAAACAGTCAACATCTCTCTGCCAGAAGAAAAGAAGAAATCAGAATTTGAAAATACAGACTTAAGTAAGATAATTAATTTGAAATTCATATTAATAAAATACTTTAAATATTGTCTTAACCTTGACTAATATAAAATATTATTATTTCACCTGATAAAAAATATTTACTAAATTAGCAATTTATGAATTGAAAAGCTTTGCATTTTATTAATTACTCAATTTTTTCAGGTGGTATACAGAACACTTGGACATTTACAATTAATTTTCAAATTTGACTTACAACTTAAAGAAGTTGTATTGTTCCCAATGCCAGCATACAAAGTTGCTTTTCCATATTCTCAACCTTATATATCATTATCAAGGAAGTTCAAAGTCTGACGCCGAAGGGAACGATTGAGAAGGGAAAGTGGTTACTTGATTTGCTGAGTAGGCAAGCTTCAGATGTCAGCAGCCATAGGAAGCAAGGAGATGGAAAGAGAGGGTATCAGAAAAGAAACTAAGAAATGAGTTGGGTAACTGGGATTCTCAAAGATATCTACAAGTTTCAGGTGCTAACATCAAAAAGCAATCCTCAAAGTCTTGCAAATGCTTAATCCAAACTGGACTGGGTGAGTATTTGGGGGCTCTAAACTATCCCAAAACCTAATAAGCAAAATGAAGACAATAAATTCAGCTTGTTATGCCTTTTGGGTACAAAGTTAACAAGAATTAAAAGGGAAAGTTGTGGTAGTAAATGGGGATAACTGTCTCCTATCTCAAACAAGCTTAAATTTGAGCCAAAATAGACCAGACTTTAACTGATCATCATTTAAAACTGACAGCTGTGGAATATTGTCAGTTATTTGTTTCCTTGACTGGACTGAAATGATACAGAAGTTTCTACATGCTAGGCTCACATCCCAGAGCAGAATACATAGTCTTTATCCCAGCTCACTGAAAACATTGGTGGATGCAGAATACAGATGTTTATTGTTGTTCTTTCTGCTGGGCACACCTTGAACCTTCTACATGTATTTTCTCCTTTCACTTTACTAAATCTTCTCTTATTTTTATTTATTAATTTTTTTTGCTTGTTCACACCACATTTTGGGAGTAGGTGTTCTAGATATAGTTATCCCTAACCTTAGGTTCCCTGACATAAAGACCAAGATGGTTATCTACTTCTTTAGTAATCTTCTTGCTTTCTGGAGTAGAAAGGAGGAAGCAGAAAGGCACTGCAGTAGAACCTTGTGAGACAGTCATCTAAGAGTGAAGTCTTTTAGGTTTGTAAGCACATATCTCATTAAAAGGACAATTACTTTTACTATTTCCTAATTTCCTCTTCACCTGTGTCTTCTCTTCCTTTTTGGATTAGAACAGTTTGCTTTAGGTTGTAAAATAGGAGTTGCTCTTTAAATCAGGATCTTTACTTGCAGAAGGTCATAAACATTGTATAGGCATGAGAAGCATATAATGTAGGCCCCTACAAGTGACATTTGTAAACTCTGAATCAACCACCCATGCCACTCCAGCCAGAGAATGTTATCGTATTGGTATGCATATCCCCTATGGTATCTGGAAAGCAGAGAGCTTGGATATCCCCTTCCTTTGTCTCTCTCAACCCAAGACTCTCCTCATGATAGTTCTATATTCACTCAGGCAAAATAAATATTCTACAGTAATATTTTTAGCTTTATGTATTTACAATGTCTGAATAATTAGATATACTGTATTGGAGCTTTTAATTTTAATCTCACAGGTCTGAAAAATACTACTTTATATCTTTTGATTCTAGGAGCAAATGAGAGTTTTCTAGTCTATCTAGAAAAAAAAATGTAGTGATATTTCCTAGAGCTTAATGGCACTAAGAATCTGCAAACACTGGTCACCTAAAGGACAGCACAGGCTTTACATATTAGGAAATATGTATATAAACATTTATAAAGTATAAATATGAAAATTCAATCCAAGGCACTGAAGTATTCACAAATGCTGATATATACGGAGAGAGATGAATCCAGTTGTTACAGGTCATGGCACAAAGCTTCATGACCATGATAAACCTGAGAGCAAATCATCCATGTACTGATGTTTCAAGTGTTTCACTTTGCATCTGTGAGTCCTTGAAAAAGAATCATAATCTCTTCTTTTTCTTTAAGCATAAAAAAATGTGCTACTGTTCCTGGGATTAAACATGGTAATATTTACAAGTCAGTAATGTTAGCTATCTATGTATAAGAATACAATGTAAACATTTATTTCTAGCACTTTCTTTTATTTTTTTATTTATTTTACTTCTTTATTGAATCTTTGGGAGTTTCTTCTCCTGATTCCTCCGTATTCTCCCCTCATCTCTGCTGCATCCCCCCCAAAGAAAACAAAACAACCTCATCCCTTCATTTTGTAAATTTACTTCATTTATAAAATGAAGTAAACAAGCAAGCAAAAGCAAGAACAAAACAAAAAGAAAGAAAGAAAAAAGAAAGAGAAAAAAATTTAAATCAACACAGAACAACAACAAAAACATCCAAAATAGCAAAATCTCTGTTTCTCCTTCCCTCCTGCCTCTCCATCACCTCTTCATCCATTCTGATGGCATTGGAGACTTCAATGTGTCATTCAGTATACTCCTTTGTCCCATCAGCTTGACTGGCAACTGTCCATTGCAATGAGTCATTGGTCTGGTTCAAGGCCTCTGGTTTATGGTACACCATCCTCACTGGATCTTCACTGAGTCACTTCTGGGGTAACCTGTGTCTTAGAGATCTTGCAGGTATCACGCTGCAGGACCAGTACCTTCATGAGCTCCAGTAGGACCTAGATGGAGTAGATGCTAGGGTGATTCAATCCAAGGCCCAGGTCAGATCGAGCCACTGGGGCCACTCACCTCAAGTGCGGTGGCAGAGTCAGCTCCCCAACACGCATGCCCTCAGAGTAGGTTCACCCTTGCTTGTGTTGAGAAGTAGGGGAATTCCCACTCCAATTGAAGGAGCCAGCTCTCTTGCTGTAAAGCCAGTTTTCCCAGAGCAATAAAGGGTGGGACTGTCTCAGTATATACCTCTGATTTCATCTTGTCTGATTCCTAAGGCCTCCTGAGGTGCCACAGGCCACAAACATCAACACAGACCCCAGTTATGGCTGGAACATGGATCCATACTTTGGCCCTTGGTCATAGCTCAGGCCTTGATGATATCGTGACTCTAGGTGGAGGAAAAGATTACTCATGTGGTAATGGTTACAGCAGTTGTGTGGTCACTGGACACTACCAAGGCCTCAGATTGCAGCCCAAGCCTTGTGACTCTATGGAACCATTAGTGGCAGTGCAGGAGCCGGACTTCAGGTCAAATCCCCAGCTGCAGTAGGACCATGGACCGCAACATGGTCCGTAGCAGCAGCTAGATCTGGACATCACCATTTCCCCTAGCAGCAGCATGGCCCCAGGACACTAACTTGGCCCTTGATCTTGGGTGTCTGAAAGGCCTTCCAGTAGCAGAAGCATTAGCCATCAGCACAGAGCCTGGCTGTAGTAGGGCCATGGACTCTGACATGGTCCTCAGCTGCAACTCGGGCCCAAACCTAGCCATATCACTGAGTAGCAGTGCAGACACTCAGATATGAATGCATCCTCAGTCACAAACCCAGACTCGGGTTGCTGGTTTGACCCTGGGGTTCTTCATAATACTTAGGGGCAACCAGAGCCACGTATGTCGGACTCTGGCCTTTACACGGCCCCAGATCCAGACATGGCCCTCGGCAGCAGCCTGAGCCTGAATGGCAACCTGGTGCTGGGTGGTAGCACAGTCCACCAATCTGTACGACCCCTGTTGTGATTTAGGCTCCTGCCCAGATCATGGACATCTTTATGAGCCCAAGTGATAAACTGTGCTACAGGGTTCAATGCAGACCCCAACTGTCACTGGACCATGGACCCAGACATGGCCTCAGTCAGCAGTTTGGCTTGGTCAACATCTTTGGTCTGAGTGGTGGCTATGGCACTCATGATGGCAGCTTGGCCTCTGGACATCAACAATGCCTTAGGATGTGGCCCAGACCCCAGGCTTCATATGGCCTTTGGTAGCACCTTGGGGACATGGGTATCTATATAGACCTCAACTGTACTAGTTCCATAGTCCTCCGCAGCAGCCTAGGCCTGGATGTTACTCTTGCCCTAAGTGACAACAAAAGCCACCCAGATTAAGATAGTCCCAGTGGCAGCATGGCTCTGAACCTCATCTCAGCTCCAGGAGGCAGTCCAGCCCCCTGGAGTCAGCATGGCACTCAACAGCAACAGGAGTCATGGATATAAACACAGACCCTAGCTACTGTAGGACCAGAGATCCACATATGGCCCTTGGTATATAGATATCTTATCCAGACATTAACATGATCCCAGGTGGCAAGCAGACCTCCCTCCTTAGCCTATTCCTCACCCAGGATCCAGGTGACGAGCTGGCACCCAACATCTGCCCAATCCTCTATATCTACCTTTCTTCCTTTATGTGTCTTTCCATGACATACGAACCCTTCTGCTTCTCTAACTCTCTCGATCCTCTGCCCACTGTTTACTTAAAATGAGGAGGCCCTCTTAGGTTCCAGGCAGGCCCCTGGCTTCCTTCCTACAAACCTGGGTCCAGGGAGCCTGGCTGGCTTTCTTCTGCCTACTGGGAAGATCCCAGTAGGCCCCATCTGCTTTGAGCAGGTGTTGTTGTCCTTGAGCCCAGAGCCTGAAGCTGATTTTCTTCTCTAATTTTTTATTTTTAATTAAAATGTAAGTACACATTTTACCCTCCCTCTTTTTCTTCCTCTCAAATTTCTTCCTCTCCTCTCAAATTCATGTCATCTTTTTTAAAAACATTATTGTACACACATTAATAAACATATAAATGCAAACCTTGAGTCCATTTAGTGTGTTTATATGCATAAATTTTAATACTGACTACTTGGTATTGGGTAACAAATTAGAGAGCTCATCGCTGTGGAAGATTAATTTTCTCTCTCATCAGTTGCTCATACCTCTTCGTCTATGCATGGGGCCATCATAAAATTTTCCTCACCCATGTTGACATGTCAACTAATGCTTAATTAATTCAACTTATCTTAAGATTTGTTTGTCATTTATTCAACACATTTAAATTAAACATTTACCAATTTGTCTCAATAACTTTTTACTGAATTCCTTAAAAATATAAATTACTATAGAACAGATGACACGATTGATTGTTCTATCTACCACTGTAAATGCTTATGTTGTAATTGATCAAAGGAAAAGGAACTGTATGGTCAAATTAAGTATAACAAAACAGACTTGATGATATTTTTGTTTATATCAACTTTACTTTTGGTGCCCAAGGCAAGAAAAGATGTATATCTTCTGAAGGATTATCAAACAACTGTGCCTCATCCATAAATGAAATACAACAGTGACAAAATATGAATTAATCTCAAAAACATTATGTTGAATGAAAGGTGACACTTTCTTATCTACCATCACTCCTCCCAAAGTATCATTCTAAGAAAGGAAAATCTCTAGGAACAGAAATCACATGTGTTTTATTTTTTCAGTAATCATGAAATCGTGATGACTATTCACAGAGGGGAAGAACCAGGGAATTTTAGGAGATGTGATTCTTACTATGGCCTGTGTATACTTATAGATGCATGGATTTATATAATGGCTAAACTCATAGAATGCACAATACATCAAAATTATGACATAATTTATTGGAGTGCTACCTTCAAATAACATAATGAAGCATTTACCTCAAAGCTCAAGACAGTAATAAGCTAACTCTTAGATCATTGGCATTCTCTATCTTGAAATAGAAATATCAGATAGAATCACAATTACTTAGTGTTTTGAATATTCAAATCACTGTGTTTTATAAGCTTATATAAATTAAATATTTTATAAATCATTAAAACCATGAAATAAAATAAACATGGTATTTTATGTGTCGTAATTTTGTCTACAAAAGACAAAAAGAATAAAATTAAAACCAAAATATATCTGACAGGTCAAACAATTTTGTTTATTTTGTAAATAAAGCAGATATACCTTGCCATGTGTCTATCATCTGGCACCCAATCTCATAAAACTTTACAACATTTAATTTGGGAACTAAATTATATATTATTTTGCAAATTCCCATTACACTTTTAAAATACTGATTTTTGTCTTTGATAATGGGTTTGGTATTTTCTTGTCATGTGAGCACAAGTACCTGTAGAGGCCAGAAGAGAACATCTGATCCCTTAATACTAGAGTGACAGGCTGTTATGAGCCACCTAATGCGGTTGCTGAGAAAGAAACTCCTTGGGTACCCTGAAAGAGCTACAAATACTTTTAGCAGATTTGCCTTTTCTCAGTCATTCCTAACAGAATCCCATGTGGTAGTGACATCTGTCTCCAGATATTTTGTCTGAGCTTGAGGTACAGACAATTCTTATTGCACTCACAGCTGACATCACATTCTCATCTTCACATGACAGATTGTATTCTGTACATGCAACTATTATAGAGCTATGAAGAAAACAATTGCCCCACTATACTTGTCATGGTCCAGCCTCAATGGGATTCATGCGTTCCAGGGTAGGAACATGAGGATTAGAATTATTAAGCAAAAGAAACAGAGATGTGAGAGAGAAAAACAGCAGAAACACAGAACAACACTGGGAGGGAAATTCAGTGAATACTGAAATTGCCCACGTTTATTTTCCACTTGATTATATATACCTTACTCCAAAGGGGAGGGGCAGGCAACAGACTTCATTAACATGATATAAAGAATAAAGAGAGCATCCTCAGTCAAGCACTTGGCTGTTTGGACAGAACATGTAGTGACCACACCCTTAGACCAAGTATCCTGAAGTCAGCCACTCCCTAGAACCTCCTGCCAATCCCCTTGAAGAAACGGGAATAGACTTGAATTTTCTGACCTATGATCAAGGTGGAGCAGATCCACCTCTCTACACAAAATACTAATTAATCACACCCTAGGTCAGGATCTCTTGTTTGTAACCATGCCTATTGTCAACGACTTTGACAGAGATAGAATAAACTCAAACTCTCTGACCTTTAGTCAAAGTGGAACAGACTCACATCTGTGTGCCCTGGCAATTCCTCCTTTTTTAGTTATTTAATAAAGCCTGTGCTTCTACTATAGGATAGATGACCGTGCCTGTCTTAGGGGCCCTTTTCCCATTTTCCAGACTTACCTGTCATCAGTAAATACATTCTGTCATGTATACCCTTTGTCTTAGGCACTTGGGGGAGAAAGATCTTATCTGTCATCTGTTACTGGCCTCTGTAAATAAAAAGTTATGGGAGAGTTCACCCTGGGTTCTGTGTACGTCTGAGCCAGTTTTCTGTCAAGAGAGTTAACCAGAAACTAGATAATGATATGAAAGCTGATAATGCTTTGTGATACATATACTCTTATGGATATAATATCTTATAACAAAGGAGTAGAGGAAGACCAGAGGTGGGATTGCCTGTATAAATATTCTAAGACGTCTTTAACAACTTTTAGGTACAATCAAAATCCAAATTTGTCCTTTTAAGCATATCAAATCTAAGGATATATTGGCAATGTCAAGATTCTTTCATATAAGCTCTAACCTTTTTATAATCAGTAATATCTTCATAATGAACTAAAGTAGTTACAAACATTAACAGGTCAATTCTATAATTCTAGCATAGAAATAAACAATATACACACAATTTGCCAAATCACAGTTCTTTTACGTCCAGTCTAATCAAAAGACAAGAAAAGATTTCTGTGGTGGGGTAGCTATGATTGTTTATTCTCTCCTATAGTCCATTTGCATTGCTGCTTCTAAGTTTCAAAGATAAGTTTGAACTGTACCAGTCTCTGAACAGCAGCAAAAACTTTTAGGCTACTCCTCCTAATTTCTGAAGAGGGACTCCAGTAAACCTTTGTCTCCATAATGAGTCTTTTTTTCCCAAGAGGAGAAAAATGTAGTCCCAAGTTATAATATGGATAAACTGCCAAACATTCCATCAGCATTCTAGGGTTAGCTCCAAAGTAAACAAGATACACTGAGGTCTAGAAATTTGTGAGTAGGTCCACCAAGAAACTAGGAATCACCAATCATCACTACAATCTTTCTTCCTGTCTCAGACTGCAGCATGATGAGATAACAAGGTCAGGAACACAGGTTCTCACTCCAACATGTCAGTGAGGCCACCAGTGGCTACAATATCATCAGGACTGGTGCTCCTCTATTTTACAGACAGTTTCTTCCTGTGGAAAAAAAAGCACAAACATACTCTTGACCCCACATTAAAATAGGATTGGGTCCTTCCCATAATAGACTAAGGGTATAAATTCCCTGCTTTTTTTTAAGTTGTGTTTTCAGAGCTTTATGGACACATTAATTGTATGATTTATAGAGCCAGTAATTTATCATCTTCTGTCAGCTGACTGGTAGAATTAAAATTATTATTCCCCTTAATAACCTCACCAAGAGGCTCAAGATCCCTTGTAAACAACAATAAGTAAGAACATAGCCTTTGGATATCTCTCAAATATTTTCTGGAATCATTTAAAGTTTCTAAGCTATCATTCTAATCCAAGCTACAAGTATCACTAGATGGCAAGTAGCAACTTGCTCATTTACATTTTCACAGATGCTTACTTGGATGGGCAGAGTTGTGCTGTGGCCCACATCTTTTTGCTAGGCTAGGACAGCTAGCTGCATTCACTGCTGCTTGGCCCTCCAACAGCGAACCTCGGTCCTCAGCTTGCAACATTCTGTTGAGTCATATGGCATGCAACTGCACTCTGCAGCTCAGTGGTTCCACCACAGACCAGGGATTGACAGCAACTGTGGCAGCAGCTCCCAGAAGTCTCGGTGGTTCCACCATAGGCCAGTGGTGGCTCCATGTCCACATGTTGCCTGTCATGGTTCAGCCTTGTTAGGAGTGTAAGGATTAGAGTTATTAAGCAAATGGAACAGAGATATGAGAGAAATAAAAGACAGAAACACAAAACAGCACCAGAAGGGAAATTCAATGAATACTGACATCACCTGTGTTTATTTTCCACGTGCTTAAATACCTGCAAAAGCAGAGGGGAAGGCAACAGACTTCATTAACATGATATAAGGAATAAACAGAGCATCCTCGGTCAAGCATTTTGTTTTTTGGACAGGACCTGTAATTACCAAACCCTTAGTCCAAATATCTTGCAGGCAGCCATTCCCTAGAAGCTCCTGCTGATCTCCTTGAAGGAGTAGGAATAGAACTGAATTCTCTGATCTTTGGTCAAGGTGGAACAGAACAACTCTATACTCAAAATGCTAATTAATCACACCCTAGATCAGGATCTCTTGTTTGTAGCCACACCTATTGTCAATAACTTTGAGAAGAAAGAATAAGCTCAAACTCTCTGATCTTTAGTCAAGGTGGAAATGACTCACATTTTTTTGTCCCTGGCAATTATTTATTTCATCACTTTTCATTGAAATTTCTCAAAAATGCAAGTAGTATGCTTACTTTTACATCAATGGCATTCTCCATCTGCAAATAGAAATACCAGATATATCACAATTGTCATCAGCAGACAGTATTTGATGTAAAACTTTTCAATGATTGAATGAATGAATAAATTAGGGAACAACAATAAGAGAACAAGAAAAGTGATTGCAAACCAGAACTCTACACTTTAAAGAATTTCTTTACAGAAATAAGAAATGAATAATCCATTTCTAGAAATGAGTAGGTTGATAACTTAATGAAGATTTAGCAGTGAAAATACAGGACACATGATCATTTTTACCTCCTCCATTTCAACTCTTGAACATAACTGAACTGATTACCAATTCTGTTTACTTTACTTTCATTTCTGTCAAATAAGATCATATTCCTGTTAATCATTTGACTGTGCCCCATAGGCTTCTTTACATTTCTATTCCTAGGACAGTTTCTCACCTCATAGGTATATGATGCAATGAAGTAAGAAAGTACACTTTCCTAGAAGGATACTCAATTAGAAGACTGCTATCAGTCATAATTTCATCTTTTACAAATTAAATTTCAAATGTTTTGGTACATTCCTGATAACTGCATTGAAAGACCTGGATAAATTCAGACCCCTCTAGCAGAAAGAGTAGAGCCAAAAAAAAAAAAAAAAAAAAAAACTAGCAGTGTGAGAAGAACCAAAAATCTAGTTTAGCCAGTTCAGTGACTCTGTTCCAGGAACTAGCTGACCATAACGTTAGATTATAATCTTGAGAATAATCTTGAGAAACAGCGAGTTACACCCCTGTGATTATCACTGGTATTTCTGGAATTTTCCAATGATCACTGGTATTTTCAGAATTTTCCAATGACGCCCTCCCCTTTTGGGCTATTGGGTTATGGTTTGTTCCCTTAAATACTCCTTCTCCCAGCTACTCTGGGCCAAACTCTACCCCTGCATGCTTCCTGTCCTGTCAATAAACCTTGTGTGGTTACAGCAAGGACTGTCTCTTGTGAGTTCCTGGGGGGTCGTGTTATCCCGAGACTTGAGTGAGAGTCTTCCCACTACGGGGGTCTTTCAGCATCACAAAATGAGTACCTCCTAATGGTCACAGTTGTACCTCAGAATGATGCATTCCAATGTTTCTTTAATTTGAAACAAAGACTCTAATAGGATAATTAGGATGATGTGACATTGTGATATAGAGGAATTTAAAAAATGCTTCTTGGAATCTTCATTTGAATTCAGGCATGCACAATATCTGAATCCCAACATATATTTTAATCTTTACTTCTAATTTAAAATGTTTAGGACATTTGTAACATTAAAAGTTACATTTATTACAATAAAACTATAATGTTCTCTCCATAGTATTTATTTCTCATATGTACCTGTATATAGCATAGGATTTTTTTTTGTTTTAAACTTTCAGAAAGCCTCATAGTGACAATTCTCTATATTTATTAAAAGAAAGATGTCTTATAATTAAGCATCTTATATTAGTACATCCCTGAATATAAATATACTAACGTACCTTTTTATAAATATATTTCTATGAATGCAGTATGTTGAATTAGAGTTCATTCCACCCATACATTTTCAGGTTGCAAAAATCTTATGCTCCAAAGAAATGAATAGAAATTCATAAATTTCCAGTATGCAAATGTCTCATGTGGCCTGACATTCTCCATGAATTGTAGCATGTTCCAAACTGTTTTAGGAACCAAGGCGCTGAGTGTTTTGGGGTTTGCCCCTCAGCCACCACAGTACCTTAAGTGATGCTTGTCTCAGCTTATAATCTGCCAGAATCAAAACACAAGAGTGGACTGAAGGGTGTGTGTATCCAATAATCTGGTGATAAAAAAGGAGCATGTTTTTCTTCTCCAGGACTTCAAATCTTGAAATTAGAACAAAAAATAACAGAAGGACAATGGCATACAGTAAAAGAAATGCAGTTACAGTTTGCAGAGCTCTGATGTGAGCTGTGGTGCTTGCATGTCTGGATTCTCTTGCATTGAGCTGCATGATCTTCAGATGTCTACACAGAGAAGTGATGAGCAGGAGAAATGTCATTAAGGACACAGTTAAAGGTACAAATGTGAATATGTACTTGGTAAATAAAATAATTTTGGCAAGTTGCACAGAATTATCCAAGCTAGAACTATCAGACATGTTACTTTTAAATCCATCAAACCAGGCATCAAGTTGTATGATTGTAACTATGATGTTAGAAAATAAAAGAACCAGAGATGCCAACAGTGTTACTGGGACCACCTTGTTAACTCTCCACTTTAGGTGAAGAAAGATAGAGTTGAAAAAATTACCTATTTTGAGAAAATAAAAGATGCTGAGACATGTAGCAAGCCAGGTGTTGAAATGATTGGACACTGTCAATAAAACAGCAATTATCTTTATCATTTTCTCACTAATCAACAAATCTGAACAAACATTATATAGAGATACAATTATAATTACAAACCAGAATTCAGTGAACCTGCAGATGGCTAGAGCAGTGAGGATCTGATCCACTGAAGAGATCTTTCTTCTCTTGACCAAGTCTGTGATGTTCACCACTGCTATGAATCCATTTGCTGAGATTCCAAATATGAATTCTGCAAAGAGAATGGCCCCAGAGAGGCTCTGTATGAGAGTACCCACTGTCCATAAATAATGCAGGAAGTCTAATACAACTCTTAAAGTTCCTTAATGAAATAATTTCAAGTGGCTGTGGTATTTATTGAATATTACAAAATATTGTGCCATTGATAACTGATTATACAATGCTAAGCCAAGAAACATGAAGGTCTCCATGACACTGTCATTTTTCAGACACTGAGTTGCTTGGAACAGGTGCAGGATGTTCTGAACAAAGCAGCCTGCAGTCTTATAGTTGACCAATGCTGGAGCAAATACTCAATTTTCATGTAGTGATATGCAAAAAGCCAATTTGCATGATTTTGGTGGTTTTTTTTTCTTTTTTTTTTCATTCTGATCATGCTTTTCTCCTCTAAGATCCTCCTTTTGTCTTAAATACACATCTTAGTCTGTCAAAATAAGCCTGGGGCAACAAATACAACAAAACTCTAGTACATTTACAGAAAACAAAAGCAAAGAACTTCCTAAGAAACAAAGAGGGCTTCATAAAAAATTCCAGGGTATGTACACAGAGTCTGTTTAAACTTCCTCATGTGTAAGGTTGGGGTTTTCTAACTGAATTGTCTCTCAGAGAGGTAAATGCAAAGCAAATATTTCACCTCAGAAAATATGAGTTTTTTCTGAGGCAAACATTTGTGACCATAGCCCAGGAACACAAATTTAGATTGCCCAAGAAAAAAAAATCAACATGGAAATGGTTTCATGAACTTCTTCTAGTTACAGATAAAAGAAAATCATAAAACAGGGCATTTCTCACATGTGCTGCAGTGGTATGAAAAGCTGGTAAGTGGATTATGGAAAAGCAGGTGAAACTCTGCTAATGTTTTTGGGTATGATTTGAAGATATTCGCTTTTGAGGTTAGCAGATGTAAGTGTTCTGTTAGTATACTCAAAAGGTTTTAACTCATAACTGAAGGAATAGGGGATCAGACACACAACTGGACAATAGATTGCTACTAAGGAGATTAAAGATTGCCAAAGATAATTTGATTTTGGATCTGTAACATTATAACTCCCCACAATTGAAAAGTTCTAGTCAATGAGTCTATCTTGTAGAATCTTCACAATAAATGTAAAAAGGGTAATACTCCTAAAAACCCAGGCACTGAATATAATTTGATTTATCATTTTACTTTGCATTTTGCATATCATTTACTATACATAAAAAGGTTTCTACCCAAACTTATTAACTCTGTAGGAGGAGGGCCTGCTTATTTGTCCTGGCCGCCCAGAACCAAAATAACCACACAGACACTATATTAAATAAAACACTGCTTGACCCATTAGCTCTTGCTTCTTATTTGCTAACTCTTATATTAATTTAACCCATTTCTATTAATCTATATTACCATGTGGCAGTGGCTTACCAGCAAAGATTCGCCATGTCTAACTCTGGCAGCTCCATGGTGTCTCTCCCTGACTCTTCCTTCTTTCTCCCAGCATTTAGTTCTGTTTTCCCTGCCTACCTAAGTTCTGCCCTATCAACAGGTTAAGGCAGTTTCTTTATTCACTAATGGTAATGACAGCACACAGAGGGGACTCCCACATCATATATCCATTCCATTTTATTCCTTTTCCCAATAATCCAGGTTTTTACTTTTGTTAGCATCAATTGATGTCATTCTCTGTTCAGTAATTCTTATGAAGATACTGTTTCAAGGGTGTTTCTTAGTTGTCCTTGGTTTAAAGCAGTTTCCAGCCATGGTTATCATGGCTGTTGTGGTAAAACTACAGAATGCTTTTGTGTCCTAGTCACAACACAGAATTCAGCAAAATAATACAGTTAAACTAGGTACAGAAAAATGGCAATTGTCTTGTTTATCTTTCCTATCATAAGGAAAACAGGATAGAATTATAAGATCCTTATTTGTGAGTCCAGCCATTTTTTCCTTCTGCCTCCCAACTTCGTGTAGTCTTGGTGAGGTATAAGTATACAGGAGATAATAACTGAAGGCAATCATCTAGGTCAGGGTAGGATATTTTTATATGTGCATACTTATCATCCCCCTTCCCTATTTTTCCTCCAGTCCTGCCCCACTGCCAGGAACCTTCTTTCCAATCCCTTACATGCCTCTCCTCTCTCAAATCTCTTTTTCCATGGTTGTTATTGTTACATACAAATATATATTTACACATGTATATTATTTCTGTGTACATATGTACTTTTATGTACAAATTTATAAATACAACCTTCTGAGTTTGTTTATGCTGTTTGAGTATATATGCTTCAGAGCTGACCACTCTGCATTAGACAACTAATAAGGAGGTTCAGACCTGAGAGAAATCAGTCCTTCTCCCAGCAGTCATTAGTTACTTGTTCTGTGTCTAGGGGACGGATCACACAAAACTTTTGCCCTTTAACATTATCATGTCCACTGATAGTGCCATTCTTCTCTCGTTTATGCGACCATTTTGAGAAGAGACAATTTCACAACAGACCTTCTGTTATGCTGACCTTCACAATCTTTCTTCCCTTTCTCCTCAGATATTTCCTGAAGCATAGGAGCCAGAGCTGTGATGTAAATATATCAACTGGAGCTGGGTTCTCTACAGTCTATTGTTCTCTGTATTCTACACATTTGTGACTTTGTGTGATGGTCTCCATTTTTCCTAAAGAGAAAATTATTTGATAAAATTTGTAGTTACATTCATCCAGGAAAGGAAGCTGGCACACAAAGACAATTCTTGGGCCACAGGTCTGGAACTAAGTTTGTGGATTTGCATATGGTAATAGCTTGGGGCAAAGGTGTGGCCAGGATAGGATTTTTGTTTAATAATGCAACTGCTTTAGCCTATATTACTACAAGCTTAACTTAAGAATTAATAAACTTATAAAACAGCTTACCTAAAATTGATGGGCAAAGAAATTATACTTGTATAGAACCACTATTTAATGTGTCTTACTTCAGGTAAAGAAACATTTTTCCACATTTTCCAATTAAAAAAATAATTGATCACAAGTATACACTATTCACATTTTCTGTGCTTATGAAAATATGGGATTTTATCTCTGGCTCAATGAAACAGACTCATTGGTGTGATGCATGATTAATAAAAACTCAGAGAGAGAAATTGGGGTTCAACCTGAAGTTCCTAAAAGGAAAGCAGCCAGCGACTGGCTCTTACCACAACCTAAGTTCAAAAATGGCAGTCCTGCCTCCAGGAATCTCGGAATGAGACTGATACTGAGATCTGTCTCCTCCCATTTTATAATACTCTCTCAGGCTGAGATTAAAAGTATGCACCACTGGGATTAAAGGCATGCACACCTGGTTTCTTTGGCAACTAGTGTGGCTACTGGGATTAAAGGTGTGTGTTACCACTGCCTGGATTATAAGACTGATCAGTGAGGCAATTTTACATTCTGGTCTTCAGTCAAGCTTTATTTATTAAAATACAAATGAAATGCCGCTACATTGGTGTGTAGTTTACATCATATAGCCAAAATCTTCCCCATTCTCTTTTTCTTTTACATAGCATGACGCAGTGCAACATAAACACTATGAATCCTCAGACGTTTATCTCATACCTCACCTTCCTTCAGTATCTGCTCCATCACTTCATGAACTGGGCATGCTGGTAACTAAGCAGTATGACACAGATGTTCTTAAAGAGATAAAGAATAGACAAAACAACAACAACAACAAAACCAAAAAAGACAAGAAAAAGCAAATGCTAAGAAATATACAGAAAAATACATCTTGACTTTCAAAAAATGCATAGAGAGTAAGATACCTTATTGTGAATATCTGACACAGTTTCCATCTCTTAGTAGTACTAAGTAAAAGTGAAGGAAATATACAGTAAAATTTTCACAGATGATTCAAGCTATGGTAGAAAAGAGAAATAAGACAACACGTCCCAATGTTAAAGAAAACTGAAAATAGAAGAAAATCTGAATTTCATTCTTTTGTGAGAAATAAGACAGCATGCGCCAATGTTAAAGAAAACTGAAAATAGAAGAAAATCTGAATTTCATTCTTTTGTGAGAAATAAGACAGCATGCGCCAATGTTAAAGAAAACTGAAAACAGAAGAAAATCTGATTTTTTTCTTTTGTGTTTTAGTTTTAGCCACTATGAAAATCAGTATGGCGACTTCTCAAAAAGCTAAAGTAGACCAATTATAAGACCTGGCTGTACCAGTTCTTCACAACTCCTACCCTACAGTCTACTCACAATAGCTAGAAAATAGAAACAACCTATATGTTTCAGTTGATAAATGGTTTATGAAAACTTTGCAAGATGAAAATAGCAATTTCAATGCCATGACAGAAATGTCTTTTTCACTCACTTCCTTCCAGATAGCAAAGATCGACTTAGAGGGCAAACAGGGAAATAAAAAAACCAGCCAATTCATGGGCTTATGGTAAAGAGGTGGAACCTTGTTCCCCTGAGAAAGCAAAACTTGAGTGGCACCAGTTAAGCAACGATTGTGTCTTCAAAGGTGAAACTAGCAGCAAGATATGGATGAGAGATTTCAATGTGAACCTCACACATGGTCTCAGATGGATAACACAACTCCAGTCATCTGCACGGCCCTTGTTGGTAACAGGAGCTATGAACATCAACTCAGACCCTGGTTGCTGTAGGCAGACTTGACCATTGACAGAAGTCATAGTCCAGATGACACTATGGCTCTGAGTGAAAATATAGTCCACTTTCAAGGCCCTGGTGGCAACACAGCACTTGGATATCTATATGGACACAAGTTGAAGCCTAGAACCCGGGGAATCATAGACAGTAGCCCAGGCTTGGATGTTACCCTGGTCCCAGGTGTCTGGGTAGGCCACTAGGATCGGCATGGCCAGGGGAACCCTGCTGGAACTTGGTTATGCCCTGCCTGTCCCAGCTGCAAAGCATGGCATGGAGCTGCTGCTTTTTTCTCTCATGTGCCCAGGCCTCAAACTTCCTGCTTTTTTGTGCTTGTTTTTGATTTTTGTTTTGATGAGACAGGGTTTTTTGTGTTGCCCTGACTGTCCTGAAACTTGCTCTGTAGACTAGGCTGACTTCAAACTCACAGAGATCTGCTTACCTCTACCTCCGGAATCCTGGGCTTAAAGGTGTGGCCCACCACCACTCAACAATTCTCGAAACTAAACTCTACCTCAAACAAGTCTTCAATATGTGATTTAGAATTAAATATAGTAGGTGTCCAAAAGAGGTGGTGATTCATCATTGAAATCTACATACGCTTAGTTTTGGTTACGCAACTCTCTTACTCTAACTTGTCATCTACTTACCCTCTACCTGCTGAGGAATTTCTCCTCCCTTCCCCTTATTCCCTTCCTGTGCTTTCATACTCAGTGTGATCTACTAAAGAGGAAAGAATCATCGGGGTGGGGGAGGCAGGAGAAGAGGCAGTAATGAGAGAGAAGAGAATAATATAGCTGATGAATTCTAATCACAGCTATTACATTTTCTTTAGAGTTTTAAGATAGTATCAATGAAAAACTCATAAATTTACATAACAGATGAATATATTTACAATAATTACAAAGTGCAGTAATAACTGTACTTCTTAATTTCATTGATAAAATAATGCTGGATTTTCTTTTAATACAGATGTACTTAAATTTGCAACTTCTATTCCAGAATATAAATACATTTTTTAAAATCAAATGTTGTTTTTAAGAATTTCATGCATAAAGTACTGTATTTGTATCAGTTTCATCCTCCTTCTGCCCCATCTCCTCCCACCAATTCCACTTAAACTCAAGGCCTTTTTTGCTATAATTATCATCATACACACACACACACATACACAAAAAGCCTACTAAGTCTAGTTTTACTTGTATACACCCATATTTAGGGTTGAGCAGCAATAGATAAATTTTCAGAAATCTGAAAAAAATTGATATATATGTGTGGTACAATTAACAATGTAAACAGCAATGATTTCTTGAAACAAGCTAACCATTTTACATAATATTTAAAAATAGTTTTAAACTTACTTTATAGAAGATAAATAAGTATTTTTATTTGTTATATCTGGCTCCACCATTCTGAAAAAAGTGTGAATCATATTCTTAATAATGGCATAGTTTTTATTAAAGCAATATTAACAAAATGCTATAAGCAGGTTTTCTTGTATATTTTATACATGTTCAAAAACACAAAAAATTCCTAATTTGGTAGATACAGATATTCTTTCCAGAAATTTCTTTAGAAATAATTTAAACATAGTCCATTTTTCAAAAGCAATAGGAAGCTACTAGTCACACCACATCTCTGATATTGGTTGAAGGACTTTAAGGTTTCGGTTCTTTCAGCCAGAGGCTTGTTTTCATCTGCACATGGTCAACAGTAAGGCCTGTTTGAACTTCCTGTTTCCCCATATCAGTATGTAGGAATGGCTTGAGGGATATAATGTTCCAATAACCTGGCAAATCAGGTGGACTGGCTCATCCAGAGACTTCATATAACTGTGACCTGCTATGATTAGAGAAGGAAAGAACACGGAAAATAACAGCAGAAAGGTGATCACAGCTTGCAAAGCCTTAATGTGGGCCATAGTGCTTGGATCTCAGCATCCTTTTCTGCACAGCTTCATTGTCAAAGGTTGCAATGATCAGAAAAAGCTCATCGCATCTGAACAAATAGTTTTTAAAAGAGGAAAAATGAAATTTAGCTCTTGTGTCACGGGCTGTGATTTTTGTGAACACACTGATTCCTGTGCTCTGCGTTTACAGTCAGTGAAGATCGTGGTATGATTAAATACAATGGCCCGTGTCAAGTGCAAAAGCAGACCTGTATGCTGGTGAATCTATTTGGGGCTGTTTTTTTAGAAACAAGAATGTTTGCAAAACAGTTCAGATGGATTTTATTCATACACCCTTCTAGGAACTGGTGAGTTTCAGAGCTGAGGTTAGAGGGAATCTACAGTCTCATTTGCAAGCATGCAAAAAAACAAATCTATGAATTTGGTTTAAAACAGTTTCCTCCTGCTTAAGCCCATCATAATTTGTATTCATCATGTTACTGATGTGCTATTAAAATTGTAAAACTCAGTCAAAGGATATGCAATGAGTTTGTAAATCCCTTGCTCCATAATGTTTATAAACGGATTTATTACTAATTGTTAAATGACAGATTTATGTATTTTTAAAAAACCCAAAATTTCCTAACCAAATTAATAAGGGACACTAGGAAGGCTAATACTTCAAAAAGTCTGATGAAAACACCTATCATCTATGCGTGATTTTTCCTGAAAAGCTGACAAAAGCTTGTGTGCACAGTGCTTGCATGTGCTCACACATGCACCCTCTTATGCCTCACTCATAGGTAAAAGAGTCATTGTACTATGGTCTCCTAAGTTAAAGACTATTGTCAAAGATACCATGTAAGTTTAAAGTAGTCATTTGTTGTACTTCAAGCCATTTGTTCCACTATAAATATCTGTAACTTATAAATATTTTCAAATATATGTACCATTGTTATATAGTTATATAATTATCCTTTTAGGTATTGCCAATATCATTTGTATTTAAATATCATTTGATTCAAATAATCAGCAATATTTTTAAATAATTCTTTGTCAATCTTTTTGTAAATTTTATTTTAATATTTTGTGTGTTTTGCTTCCATGTATGTTAGAATACCACATGCATTCCCAGTGCCTGAAGGGTAAAAGCCTCCCTGTGGTTGCTGGGAATCAAATCCAGGTCCTTTTCAAGAACAAGCACTCTTAACCAGTGAACTAACTCTCTGGCCCTGAAAGTTTCCCAAAGATTTCTCAAAAGAATGTGTGTTCATTACTTTGGAGTTAAGGATTTATATATAATATTTGGTTCTTATGTAATTTATTTTGATGACTTTACTTTTAATATTATTAGATGTCAGAATATTTAATCTATGAGTTCTATTCTTTTTTCATTTTTTATAATATAATTAGTTTTAAAGTAGCCTGGTTGAAGTTCCACTACAAAGAAGGATAATCAAGCAGTTGGCTTCACATGGCTTTAATATGGACACTTTACAACTGCTTGCTACTTCATTACATTTATGAGTAAAATGCAAGTAAAATAATATCATCTTCATTATCAACAGCAGTGACAATCCCCTCCCAAATTGAAAACAAGTAAAATCTTGAGATATTTATAATAGAAACTGCTTTTTCAGAACATTTTTCTATAAGAAAAAAATTAAAAATTCATCCAATAATAATTATTTTCCAACAGATTAAGCATATTTGGTGTGTTTGTTTTGGGGATGGGGTTCATGATCTTCTGTCTGACATGTTTATTTTATAAGGTTTGGTATTGCAAACCTAAAATTTCAAAACTTCTTAACCAGGTTTACTACTAATAGAGTATTATTATTCTCACATAAAACATACAAATGTAAATGTGTTTGATCAAGTAAACCAGATAAGAATCTTGAAACAATGATTGTCAGGTATAATTGAGCATGTTTGTATCCCAGCACTTGAAAGGCAGAGGTAAGAGATAACTTCAAGTTCCCACTCCAACCAAAGCTACATAGACAGAATTTGCTTCAAAACAAAACAAAACATAATATATAACAGTGATTATATCTGTGGGGAACTATCTTAAATTAATTTCTGTATTCTTATTTAAGATCTTAAGTCAATACTAAATAGTAAATGAAACATGTTTGACAATAACAAAGTAAAATGGAATGTTAAAATATAGTTTTCAAGATTAGTTCATTGAACTATAAGACCATATATATATTTCTTATTTTTATATGTTGTGTGGTGACTATCTGCTAACACTCACAAACATACTGGTCTAAAGGAACTGAGGACAGAGTTCAGGGTCAGAGTCTCCTCTATGCCCTATGCTAACTGCTTAGCTTTACTAAAAGTGTTAAAATTCCCCATCAACGATAGAGATCTGGGCTTTTCCAACTTGACCCAGAACTTATAAATAATATCTTTAGCACAGGTAATCCTGTTATATCCTTTTGGAAATTATTATAAATTATATAATTTTACTACGTTTTCTGTTTTCCTTTTTTACCTCTTTTACTTTTCCATATAGCATAGATTAGTAGTGATTATTTTTACACTCTAGTCTATGGAATAAAAACTATGGAGGAAAATAATGATGCTATTAAGAAAAGCTTTGGGACTATCTCTTCCTGTGCTGAGATCAGAGGTGCAGATTGGTAAGGTTGTGGGCGCCTGGCGGTAAGGTCCCCACGGGCCTCTTTATTCCACACGACCCTGCACCCCACCCCCTGCAAGTTTGCCCTTTCCTCTGTGGGGCTTTGGAACACCAGGACTCTCTCTTCCTGTGCTGAGATCCGAAGTCCAGACTGGTAAGGTTGTGGGCACCTGGCGGTAACGTCCCCACGGGCCTCTTTGTTCCACACGACCCTGTACCCCGCCCACTGCAAGTTTGCCCTTTCCTCTGTGGGGCCTTAGAACACCAGGACTCTCTCTTCCTGTGCTGAGATCGGAGGTCCAGACGGATCAGAAGTCCAGACGGGACAAACTCTACAACCCTAAAAAATAACCGCAGTTAATAACCTTTGGTCATTAATATCACTTAATATCAATGGACTCACCTATAAAAAGGCACAGGTTAAGAGAATAGATATGAAAACAGGATCCAACATTCTGTTGTTTACAAGAAACACACCTCAACCACAAAGACAGACATTATCTCAGAGTAAAGGGTTGGGAAAAGGTTTTTCAATCAAAAGGCCCTAAGAAACAAGCAGGTGAAGCTATACTAATATCAAACAAAATCGACTTCAAACTAAAATCAATCAGAAGAGATATTTTATACTCTTAAATGGAATAATCCATCAGGATGAAGTTTCAATACTGAATGTATATGCCCCTAATATAAAAGCATCCACATATGTAAAGGAAACATTACTAGAACTCAAAGCACACATCAAACCCCACACACTAATAGTAGGAGTTTTCAACACTCCTCTCTCACCAATGGACAGGTCAACCAGACAGAAACTTCACAAAGAAATAAGAGAACTAACAGATGTAATGAATCAAATGGACTTAATAGACATCTATAGAACATTCCACCCAAACAGGAAAGAATATACCTTCTTCTCAGCATCTCATGGAACCTTCTAGAAAATTGATCACATACTCGGTAAAAAAAAAAAAAAGCAAACATCCACAGATACAAAAAAATTGGAGTAACCACCTGTGTCTTATCGGGTCATCATGGAGTAAAGTTAGAATTTAAA
>PVIU01011899.1:0-62483 GCA_004026605.1 Ondatra zibethicus
ATGTGGGTCTCTGTCTCTATCTCCATCCATCGGATGAAATTTCTCCCACCTCTATCCCCGCCCCTGGCTTCCAACTTTTGCTTGATGATCCTTTTTGCTTCCAACTTCCAGGAGGTTCTGTGTATGCTTTCTTTGGGTTCACCTAGGTATTCAGCTTCTCTGGGCTTGCGAGCTAAGTGCTTGGTGACCTTTATTTTATTCAGATATCTTTTTTGACAAACAGGTTGCAAGGCACTAATGATAAAAATACCACAAATAAGATTATCTCTGCCTTTTTTCTGCTTATTTGCTCAATTGGTATTTCTGATGTTCAAATCTTGTAAAACATAGTGCTTAGGTTCACAATGTGTTGGTGATACATGCAATCCTTTAAAACAGAAAACATAAAAACCAAACCCTTAGACTTACTATATGAATGGCAATGAACGATAGGAGCTTATGGTAAAATGATGGGTAAATGGGAAGATGCTTACAGTCATTAGGCAGATGGTGTATTTGAAGTTTTCTATTGCATCTTCTCAAATTTTCTGCCAATATAAAATTATGCCACATCTAAAGGTTTTTATCATAACAAAAATATATTAAAATAAAACTGCTTAGTATTTTTTAGCTTAAGATTTTAAACATTTTAATAATTAGTAAACAATTACTGAAAAATTTCTGCAAAAATAACACAATTAAAAACGTTAACATGTATGAAGATGTTTTTTATGACTGCACAAATAAATTTAGGAGGCATCATCTTAAGTCAAAACTGAGGAGGATGAGAGGTTATGTGGTAGCTATTATGAGCTGAAAGATGTACACTAGAAACTATAAATGACTAACCGTGATGCAGGTGTGCAGAGGGAGTGTGAGAGCTCTTGAAAGTTATTGAGAAGCCATTCAAGGTGTGGGCTAGTGTCTAAGAAAATCCACAGTCACTGAAGCCAGAAAGTCAGTGATGTCCAGGTGCTTTTATCTTAAACATGAAAAATGAACTTGACAGGAAGAGTGAGGTATTAGGAGTCTATTATAGGTTCACAAGTGAGAGTTTCACGTTAAGCAAGGAGAGCCCCGGCATAACAAGCATGAGTCCCAAGAAAAGACTGTCGCCAAGGTCTCCATACATGCATTAGTGAAACTTTAGTGTCTTGGGCAAGGGGTACGAGGAGCTTGTCAGTCCAACTACCCCATCCAGGAGCAGTTGTCACATATTTTAGCTTTATTCATACCATCATGATAGTTCCTAGATAACTGTGCTCTTTGTTTCCTCACTGAAGACTGATAGCAAGACATCAGGCCTGCAGCCAGAACAACTAAGCACCTCCAGCGTTTCTGACTTCCAGTCAGGACAAAACCAAGGACATATCTAGATTTTGGCTTAGGGAAAAATCAGAACTGCTCTTTCTGGAGGTCACTGTCACTAAAACTGCCCCTCCTGTTTTTGTCTCCTCCAGTTCTCATCAACAATATTTGACAAGCCTTTGGTTATAAAGTTATAGGAGAAAATATCTGGATAATTTAGAGAGGAAATTTGGAACATGATGAACTGGATTTGGAATTGGGAAATAGCATATTATCTTCAGCTTAGAATATACAGTCCCTGATTGGTTCAAACAAGATAGGCTAAAAGAAGATTCATTTAGATTTGCAAGGCTAAAGGAAAGCTGAACTTACTCCAAGAGTGTTCTGTGATGAGACAATTTCAAACTTTTTCATAAGTGATCATAAATGCCTGGAACTTTGGACCTGACTGCCACTGTTTTTCAGTCTTTCTGTTATAATGGTGGGACTATTATCTAGAGCACTATTTTATTATGAATGCATAATTAGCCTGAGCATAACACTAGGCTATCATTCTACCAGAAATCTCTATCATACCTCTCACATATTAATTGTTATAATTATCTAAAGTAGAATATGCTTAATGTTTGAGTTGATGGGAGAGAATGAAGTTTTAATGAGTCAACTTTTACATTTATTTTCAGTTTTACTTTTTTATTATTAAAAGCAATTTGGGGCTTTGCATTTCATACATAGAAAAAGAATTGCTTCTGAAACTTCCACAGATTAGTTATAATGTTGAAATTAGGAAGTGACCCATAAAATACCAGTACTGACTTCAGAGAGGGAGCTGACAGTACTCGCATGTATGGCAAAATCCACTAAATGCTGATTTGAAATGTTCTAGTTAAAAGTTTTTAATAATTGAAACAGTCCCAGGTACAGTTAACCTTTCCCCTTATAAAATAAAGTAGATCATTAGGCTCACCCCTTTTCACTTTTATTTCTTTAATTGCTAAATAAAAAGTGTTCATGCATAGGAAGCACCATACAATGATTTGGTATATGCCTAGTTCAAGTTCCAGAAAAGTTCAAGAAAAATCATGTCTATTATTGGTCTCCTCAAACAGTTATTGGTAGGCTTTGTGTGTGTGTGTGTGTGTGTGTGTGTGTGTGTGTGTGTGTGTAGCAATTTCGTGCCTCTTGTTAGAGATTTTATGAAACGCTCAGTGTATTAGCTTCCCTAGTTTCCATGCTGGCTGATATCATCCTCTAGCATATATCTTGGTTCCTACCTACTTATCAACCTGTACTCTTAGCCCACCCACTTCCAATAACTGTTTTTACTCCTTTCTTGTCACCTTAAAGAAGCTGAGGCTTTGTTTAAAAAAAAAATCTCATAGCAGTATCAGAAGAGGAGCCGTGAAGAATATCTTTGGAAAGCAAAGCATTAAAAATAGGTAAGCTTTCATTTCCATAGTATAGGCCTCTACCTCATCTTTCATTCAGACTCTGAGAAATACAACTTATAGCATCATTATTAAATGGTATAAGAGAGTTAGCCACAGGCACGTCTCTCTAAAGAGGAAGTCTTCTAGTTGACGATATGACACAATCACCGAAGAAAGGGCAGGGGCAGTGCTCCAAAACTGGGTCTAGGTCCTCACACCTACCAGATGCTTGCCCTTCTCACAGCTGCAAGAGTGTCAGCGAATCCTTTCAGGGCATCTATAAAATCAGCTGCAGAGATTGGTTAAATGTACATCATTGTTGCTATACTGAGATACAAGCATTTTGAAACTTTTTTTCTGGCTTGAACATGTAATAGTATCATTCCACTTCACTCAGCTCAGTTTCTACAACACTTAGAGAATGGGGGATTTGCTTACAAATGTATAGTATGTACATTTTAGGGAGATCACATTTTATACAAGTGTGGTAAAATTTTCCCTCTTGAAAAATAAATAAATACTTACTAATGCAATTAGTTCTATCAGTCAGGTTAGTGACTGTTTTCACTAAAGACCATTTTTCCCATAATACAAGTTGTTGTATTCTTTCTTAAATTCCTTCTAATAATTAAGTCTCAGATTCATATGGGTACTTTTATAAATGATATATGCTATATCAATGTATTTTTAATATAACAAATAAGTACACAGAAGAGACTTCAAATGTTCTACATAATTACATTGAATATTAGATCAGGAATAAGTACACTTAACTCTACTGCTGATTTATCAACAACACCGACTATATAACTCTATTCAGCTAAGAGCTTCCCTTATTTGACTGTGTCTTAATTGCCTTATCCACACGTAGAAGGCGCACACTAGATTAATTCTGAGTTTTCTAAGCACCTCATATTGTGGAAACCGGAAAGTTTGCAACCATATGACTGATGTGGCAAACACTATTCAAATTCCCATGGTTATTTTCTTGGTATAGAAAAAGCAGTGATTAATTTCATGAAATTAATCCCTCAAATTTCTTTAGAGAGGAAGCACACTTGGGCTTTTCAGAAGTTTCAGCTGTTCTATTGATGCTGTAGAAAATAGCATGACAAATAGGATTATAGAACATTGATCATTACAAATATTTCCCAACCCAAACAATTCATTCCTATAACAAACCTACTGAATATTGACAATAAGACAGATACAGATTTTAGAGAGTAGATGTTTCTCATCAACATATGAAAGATAAATAGCAATAGGAAGTGAGTGAGTGGGGAATCCAGAAGCTCTGGGGGGAGTTGCAGGGAGAAAGCAGGACCAATGTGACTACCAATTGTCAGACGCGAGGACGACAAACCAAACAGTCCCACCCAACCTAGCGTGAAATCATAGTAGAAGACCTGTAGAAAGGAAACTGGAATGTGTGGCACCGTATGGAAAGTGAGGGACACGTGGGTCCTGCTTATTGCCTTAAGTAGCAGTGTTTGCAATTTGTTTCCTAGTCTTGTTTCCCAGAAGGAATCATCTACATGAAATTTATTCCTCAATAGATATTTTTAATACATCCTTTCAATGCAATTATACATATCATAACTCTGCATGTGAAATAACTATTAAATGCATAGAATATAATGAGCTTTTCATATATGCACTTAGGGGAGTCATTCATAATACATCTAACCTGTGCCTTTTTCTTTACAGTTAACATTACATTCTCAACAAGTCCTCCAGCCTTAACTTTTTTCATTCATTAGTCTCACTCAATTTAATATTCAAAACTATGATTGAACATATCTTTGCTGAACTATGCTTCAATGTTTTAAGAAAATGTATATACATTTTATAATTACACTTTATAAATACTGGGTTATTCTAGTTTTATAATAATACCTCTTTTTATATCCACAAGATTAGATACTTTGAACAAAATTTCTATTTGAAAGAATATGAATACTTTTAAAGTTCTTAACAAAAACTAAAACTTCACAGGATTCCAAAACAAATTAAGTTTCTCAAAAATTTCACATGCAAAATTAGGCCAGTAAGGTAAAAGGAATTAAGAAATAAATAAAATTAGAATTCAAAAATGATATTAAAATAGTGATTTTAGTTGAGACACGTATTTTAGCTATCTTCAAGCTGGATGTTTTCTATTGTTTTCATTATTTGGAAAAAAAGAAGGGATTTCTTACAAATTGGTTTCTGTAATTCCTATATGCTGCATTGCCATGCAAAGCTTAGAGGAGTCTCACTAGAGTTCCTTTAATGCAACAAGAATATAAAAGCTGATTTATTAAGTTCAAGATTTGAACACAGCAGTCCAAAAATAAAACCTTAAAATGACTACAAGAATCTTCAGAAGCAAATAGACTTTATTTCAGCAAATTATGAAACTGAAACTAAACAGGATAGACAAAATTTAATACAATCATGAAGTGCAAGTATGTGAAGTTGTTTAGTGTGTACCTGGGATCATAGACTATGACATTTGAAAAATACCTGAAAATTCTCATAGTAAGAATGATAGAACAATGACCGTAAACACAAATCTTTTATTGTAGTGCTTATATTTGTGTTATTAATCATGTTCCCTTTAGCTATGCCTTGGACAGCTTTCACGGTGATCCAAGCACAATGTGTGTGCTAATTGCATTGTGCCAGCTCTACTGCGTGCCCTTCATTTGACACAATAACTGCATAACCTTTGAAAATTCTATCCCTTGTGGATTTTAAATGCAGTATCAACATTTTGGCAGAAGCATTTTGCAGACATTTAACTTACATGCATTTGAGTTAAAAATTACATCCTCAGAAAAATGTCTGCAGCGTGAGTTTTCATCTACTCTCACCCTGGAAGTCGTGTTAGCTCGCAAGTCTTGGCTTATTGCTTTTCAATCCATTAGTCAGTTTATCTCTAAAATCAAATAGGAAATAATGAGAACTACATATTTAACTATTTCACTCAAAATAGTATTATTCAATGAGTTGAAAGACAGGGGAAACGAGGAAAACGGTCCATTCATCCGGATGAGCTTCAAATATTATTCTGTGGTTTTGTAATTCTGGAAGGAGGATAATCACATGTAATTTACTATCCTAAGCAGTACATTTTTTGATGTTGAAAAGAATATTTTTAATATTGCACTGTAGTTCATTTATCAGGACATATATGAACTACTATAGGTCAAATACGTAAATATTTCTGAGACAATGGGGAAATTAGTGATTTGACAGTTAAGCCTAACTACAGCAGAAAAATAAAAAGAGCTAAAAAAAACAAACATTGTTCTTTTTGGTTCTCTAGTGAATGTTTTTAATATAAAATCATTTAGTATTTTTATTTTTAAAATACTATTTGAAAATATACTTATTATACATAGATTTAATATATCCACACATCATTTAAAAATATAATAGCTTTATAGTTAGCTTTATGTAGTTTCCTTGTGTATTTAGTAGAAGTGATAAGCTTCAAAGGGAAGCTATACGAATGATGATAATTTAATTTTGAATTCAGAGGTTAAAATGCCCTTTTAAGATAAATATTTGCACATCTAGGAAGTATATTGAGCTGTATATTTTGCTTTTTCTAAATAATTATGTTATTTTGATATGAACTGATAAAGGAATTTGTTACTTTAGTTCAAGCAAACCTACGTTTGAGTGTAGATAAAACAGTGTCTTTCTATTTTGAAAGTACAGTTGAACTTATTAAATTTTAATACCAGTAAACCAATTTAAGATGACTTATGGTTTAATAAACGCCAATGAGAACAGGAAGTTAAAAGGCTTATAAAACTCAGGAAGATAATTTTGACTTGATAATGTTTCATGGTATAGGCTGACAACATTTTCTCTTTATCATCTGTTCTCTGGTATCCAGGCATTGATAGTTAGCATTGTCATGCATTGAATAACAATTTCATGCCTATTACTAAATTGTTTGCTATGTAATGGAGAAGGAAATAGGGGATATTCAATTTTTTCAGTCATTTCCAGAAAGCATAGTGATAATTTTAAATGATCTCTATATAAGTTGATACCATTTCTGATAATATGGCTTACCAAGTTTAATTTCCTTCAATCTCTTTCTAAAGTATAACATGTTCTCAGGTTGAGAAGGGCGATGGTAGTGATCTGTTCACACTGAAATAAGACATTTAAGCTTTCCTATTAAAGTGAGTTAAGATGCACTATAAAGCTGTTCAACTAGTTCTGTAGTAATTTATATGTTTTAATATATAAAAACTCCTTCTATGCTGTGGAATTTATAATGTGTTTCACATCTATCTTTTATTAGGATATATCTTTAAATACAAAATGAAAAAGGCACAATGTTAAGTGCAAAACAGAAGATGAAAGACAAGCTAACTTATATTTTAGCAATCTTTCACTAATTTTAGCTCAAATACAGTGTTTCTTCCTTTTCCATACCTTTTTAGGATCCTTTCAAGCCTTTGTCTTTAAAAGCAAGGAAGAAATTGCTCATTTAATGAGCCAAGCTAGGTTATAAAACTAGATCACACTGTCAAAGTTACTGTTTCAACCAAAAAAAATTATATGAACACGTATAAACACTCACTTAATAATTAAATCTACATAATATATTTTGAATATAGATTTATTTGAGGTAGTGTTATGATCAAATTATTTTGTGTTAATTTCTCTTATAAATAGAAATGCCATGGAAGGCTTAAAGATTTTTTCAGTTGAAAAAAAATACTTATGCAAATCTTTCAGTTTTCCGATAACTCAAAGAAATCAGTCTGTGAGGCAGTTGAATTGCAGTGATGATTCTAGACTACTGAACTGAAGAGTGGTGAAGTCACTAGCATTACTAATTCCAGATCTCCAATTTTCAAATACTAAGAACATTCGTGTTAAGGAAAAGGAAACACTCTAACATACATCAATATTTTTCATAATCAATATTAGATGCAATTATTAGATGAAATAGTATGTGAAATAGGAAAATTAATTTTAAAAAGCTTGATGTGTTCACTGAATTTTAAGGGGTATATCAATAATTAAGATCCCACATAATTTATCTAATGTAATTGTTCAATTTTGAAATTTAGATATATTATGAATTCATATGGTTTCATGTATTATTTTTTAATGTTCAGTATGTTACTGAGGGATTACACATGGGCTAGAGTGAGAAAAAATAGTTTATACAATATTTGCAAAGTTGAGGGAAATCAAATTACTTGGGACTTTATTGTTTCAAATATTATGGTAGGGAAACACAATTATTCAAAAAGGATTATTTGATGCTTAAAAACTTTTTCAACTATGTATCAGAACATCTTCTGATAAGAGGAGTTAAAAAACTCTACAACATTTTATTTCAGCCAAATAAGCATTTATTTAGATTGCATCAGGATTTTGTGTTAATTTTCTCTTGATCTATCTATCTCTGTCTGTCTATCTATCTATCTATCTATCTATCTATCTATCTATCTATCTATCTATATATATATATATATATATACTTATATGTGGTTTTGAAGTGTGTGTATTACTAGAAAAACAATACAATTTTAAAATACTTTTTTCTAAATCTTTTGAACTTACATTTTTAGAGTGCTATTCTTCCTATTTACCAATTTAAATTGTGCCTTCAGAGACTATAGACAAACTGTTTGTAAGGATTCTTACAATTCATGAACTGTGAATGCATAACAATCAGAAACAATACTGCAGCATTGAATGAGGTATATTTTAGACAAATTGCTTAAAGAATGACATAATAAACTTTGAGAAATACATGTTGGATATTTTATAGTAAAATATATATCATATATATAAACATATATGTGTATATGTGTGTATGATTAATGTAATATAATATAGTATAATATAGTACTAGTATAGAGTACATATAGAGACATAGGATATATCAGACATGAGAAGATGTTGCCCAGATTGTACCAAAAGTCTAGGCCTATACCATCTTCCAGTCTAAACCTTCCAATCACTGAGCCTATATGCATCAGCTACTATGCCTAGCCTTGATATTTATGTTTATATCTAGATCCAATTATATAAAAAACTAAATTATTTCTACCTTGATGTTGTTAAAGTCGTGTAGTTGTCAAGATGTGATCATCAGAAACAAGCAAACCATTTCTCACATGAGAATCATAAGCTGTTCTCTTGACCAAAGATCGTGTTTGTTTTGTGTTGTTTGTACTAAAATGCCCAGTGGAGAGGCTTTATCTTTGCAAAACTTTTTATATATAACATAATTGCTACCACAACTATCTTATCTGTGTCTATTGTGTCAGCAATATCTCACTGGGTTACCATACACAGAATGGTTTAAATCCCATCAGTGTTGAATGTACAGAGATATTTTGAGAATGTGGGCTTTCTGTTCCTTATACATAGAAGTTTCTTCTATAAGTTAAATGTCCAGAAACTGTAAGAAAAATTGGGGATTAAGGTCAATGTTAGTTTTCAAAATATAATCTGAGTGAATTCATTTAATACTCTTCTCAGTCTTCAAAATACAGAATACAAAGGTAAGTTATATATACATATATAAATTGTATATACACACATATATTTCACATTCTCTGTAAGTAAAAACTCTACTCATCAAGCCATCATTTAAAATTTTTTAAGTTTAACCTTTGCTTTTCTATTTCCGTGCAAAGTATAAGAACAGTTATGGTATGCTGTAATGTGACTGTTCCATTTCGCTGGTCTATTTTTTCCTCAGTCCTCAGAGAGGTCCTATGTAGGCCAATGCCTGGTGTACAGATGTGTCCTTCTGGAGTTTATTAATCAAAGATCTGAATCCTATGGCAACTTCTGTGTGCTGAAGAAGCTGGGTCAGGGTGTTTTCATAATTCCCCAGCGAGGAGCAGCAAGATAGTGATCTTTTGTGCTACATAGTGTGTAATGTTTTGTGTCTTACAAACCTACTCACTGCTGCAGTATATCTTCCAAGCTGGACCCTCTTCTGTTATAGTGAGCTAAAGTTTCAGTCATCCAAGTACTGGAATATTTGCAAGCTTTCTGCTTCCTGAAAAGGAAAAGCAATCAATTGCATTTGTCTTTGTAAATTTTTAAAATGAGAAGTATGGAGCAGGAAAATCTGAGAAACTTCCCTATTATGAAGAATACACTACCAACTGGTGATATCAGCTAGGCTGATAAACGTTGCTTCAACATTGTCAAAAAGGACAGAAACTATCATATGTGGCTTGGAAACTGTCACCTCTCATGTAGCGTTTGAAGCTGAACTCATTGGCTCTGACACAATACCAAAACCAGGATTCCATAGGCATCCAGTCAGGGTAACTGAGACTAAAGGTAAGTGCAAGGAAGAAAACAGAACATGAGGAGAAAATGGATGAACTAGCAAGAAAAAGGAAGGAGAGAAAGAAGAAGGATTTTTCTTTTCTAAAGGTAAAATATGTGTTCATTAGAAATTTTTAAAAGATACTTTTGTTACTTTAGAGGGAATCACGTTTTAATTGATTGTCTAGTGATAATCTTTTCCTCAAAATTGAAGCTTTTTTTTTTAAATGAACCCATTCTGAGTTATAAAGTTGTGGTAAATTTAAACCTGTGGACCCTTGGATGTAAAATAATCTAAGGTTTCCCAAGTGTCTGACTCCTCTCACCTCCACAACATGTAGGTGTTTCCTCCCAGATATCTAATGTAACAAAGAGACTCCCACTCTGCTAGTAAAGTCATGGCAGTCACTGAGCATGCACCATGACTCAGCCTCCGCTGCACGTTTTTACTTAATAGGACAGTAGATAATGGAACAGAAAAATCAAATTCTCATTAAACCCACAAAGTTTTGAAGCACAGCAAGATTCTGTACCTCTTTAGACTTAGGACCTTTTTAACAATCCAGAGCTAATATCAATTTCTATCTCTCTCAAGATATTCAAGTCTCTTGCTATGGGAAAGCAATGGGTAAACTCTGTAACTCTGTTGAGTTGATGCTGATATAAAAGTTGTTGCTAGGAAGAGGGAATACAGATTGACACTTTGTGCTTTGTCCATAGGCACTACCTTAGCTTCCAATTGGTTACTTTTAACTTACAATAGGCAACATTTAGAAAACAGTCAATATACAACAAATAGAAAAGACAGGATATATTGGCTATCAAAAACAGAAAAGAAAAAAAAAAACCTTGGACCTGGCATATTAAAACCCTTGGACCTGGCATATTAAAACCCTTGGAACTGGCATATTAAAATCCTTGGACCTGGCATATTAAAAGTCAATATTTATTTTTAGATACCTAAGTTATGCTGCTTTTATGTATTCAAAAGGACTTAAACATCTATATAAGTGTATCACATTTTAGATATGATATTTAAAGAAAATGATTGAGAACAGAAACAAAAAGGAAAGGAATTTTTAAAAGAGAAAATGGTAGTTATTTCTGATAGAAATACAGAGTTATACTTTTTGAAAACAACAATTTAAAGAAAATAACTACACTGGTTTTAAATGCCTTCTAGTTAATATTTTGAAATCTCTCTGAAGCTGTATCCCCCCAAAATTATATGTTTCACATTATTAGCAGTGAATTAAGCATATTTTTTATCATTAACACCAGATAAAGATATTAATGATTCTCTTTTACGAACAAAACACGTGATTTTACACATCTTGGATATTGACAATAGAAATTATAAAATAATTATATGTTGAAAAATCAGGATGAATTCTTCAGCTATCTTCCCTCTTTTAAGTGGTGGAAGAGCTCTTTAAGTACTTGTCTGTTTAAAGGGAGGAGTCTAACATGAAGGATAGCAACGAGAATGTGAACTCATGTTCCTCCCACAGCCAGTTCACTGGAAATCAGCAAACTGATAGTTGCCCACTTGATTTGTATTAAATGTCAAATTATTTTGGATTTTTATGGAGGGTTGAGGTAATTAGGGGATTTTTGTTTCAGGTGTGATCATTTGCTTTCTCTACTGCAGGAATTTGATATTTAGAGACAGTCTGTGCATTGTTACACCTGATTACATTTTTAGGCCTCTCTCTTTACAGAATTTCAGTGACAAATAAGGGGAGACCTCATGAATACAGGCTCTTTCTATTATTTCATGCCTGTGGTTTTAAGATAGATCCCCTAATTTCTGATATAATTAATTATTTTTGTTCAGTTAGCAATGTAAGAGAAGTTGAATTAGAAAATTTTTGCATGATTGTTTCATGCTAGAAACTTAAAATGAATTTTTCTTCTTTCTGACATACACTGTTACTGGAGAGTCATGTTAATATGTTTTGCACCTGATTGCATAATGTGCATATAAAACAACGTGTTGATTTTTTCCAAAAAGCAAAATATGCTAAATATTAAGATGGTAGCTGATTATATACAGCATGAATAGTTCTCCAGATTCCCTATCTGCTAGCTTCACCTGTATTGTCGTATGTCTACCAAAAGTTAGCTGTAACTTCTGTTTCTAGATCATACTACCTGGATAAAAACGGATCTATATATGTCATTTATATAGAAATGATTATCTTCATGCCAAAGTCAGTTATTCTTGAAAGAAGTAAGATATTGAAATGCAGTACAATCCTTTAACACCTTGCAGCTCCAAGCAAAGATGATTATGGTGAGGGTACAAAGAAAGTTAGAATAGGGTGAAAGAGTCCAGCATCCATGAGCTCCTATTCTGGGGATGATGTGTTACATAAATTTAAATTGCCTCTGTTATCAAATAGTCCAGAACTCTAATTCCCATTTCATCATTTTTTTTTCAAATATATTAAGACATATTTCAGCATCTTAGCTATTCTTCAGTGGCTATTCTAGGAGACTGTGTCACACATTGGGGTACAGATCTCTTTGTAGTGTGATGAAGTAGTAGGCTATTTGGGTGCGATATTGTACACAGATATTTTATCAAGTGTAATTTTTTCTAAATATGTCACACTTCACACTGTCCTAAATAAAAACATTCTGCACTGACTGAATTGGCTGCCCATGTACACACACGTGTGCATACACACACACACACATGCCTGCCTATGAAGAGGCTGTTTAGAAGGATCTAGCGTGTCTATCATGCTATTTTCTGCTTAAAGGAAACCAGAGTTCAAATACTTGTGTTCAGAAGTTCATAGGATCCTTCTGCTCCTACTTTATTTTCCTGGAAATCCAATATTATGAACTTTTGACAGCTTTCTGTGTTTGTGTTACTGAAAAACAGGAAAGTACATTAGATGGTTTTCAATTACATACTTTGAATCCTATGTAGTAAAGTAAATTTATCTATTACCCAGAAATCAGTGCACACTGAAACCCACTAAGAATTCCCCTACATACTCTCTCCCACTCTGACATGGATTTATTTAAGCCATAGAGATATGAAGATCAGGGATGATGTTATACACTAGAAATATGAAGATCAGCGATGATGTTATACACTAGAGATATGAAGATCAGGGGTGATGCTATACACATCAGTAAATCAGGTGTTTGGAGCTTAAAACTCAAATGAGCAGCCACAAATATTCATGAGGAAAGAATAAAAAGAACTTTAGCATTATATATACCATGAGAATAACACATCAGGGAACCATTATTGCAGGTATGAAGTTAAAATAAAAAGTAGGTAATTATACTAGCCTTGACATCTCTCCCCCAATCAGGTTCAGTTACATGTAAACAGAACTGCATCCTTAGCTCCAGGCAAAGGTTTGAAGTATTAGAGATAATGGCAGAATTATTAGATTAGTTGTTGCCAGGATCTTTCAGTGTCCTAGATAATTACTAGCTGTGGTAAATCTGAATGACTTCAGTCTGTGTTACTGTTATGTCTGTGCATTCCCTTGAAGGCATTGATGTTGTGTCAAAGAGACATTTGGAAGTTTATATAAACTTCCATTATGTTCCATTGATTTGTGTTTTTAAAGTTTGTGCATATAAAACAATCCATACCTTTGTTTTCTCTTTTCTAAATTAGGGGTGGGGGGATGGAATAATTTCCTGTCTTTAAGAGTGTATTCTCTCAGCTCTTTCTATAATTTTGATTATTGATCTGTCTTTCTTTGATTATTCAGTGTGTGCCAAAGGAATTCCTTCCCCATTTGCACGTTGTATTTTCCTTTTCATTACAAGTGTTTAATTTCAGTCTTTGCATATTTAATGTTTTCATTCTGAATCTAATGCCTTTTTCTCAGCTTTAATATATGCTGCACATTACTGCTCATCTATTGATTAGATTCATCAAGACAGATTTTTATTGCTATATTTTATAATTTTAAAATTTATTTTAAAATATATGATTAGCTTAATGTTTTGTATTGTTCTTTATACCATTTCATTGACTTTGCTTGTGGGTTATCTGTGTTACCCATAAAATCAATAAAGGTGTTTTTTTATATTTTATGTGAACCAAGATGGAAACATTAGTTAATTAATTTTCCAATTGTTTTTAATTTTAAAAAGTTAAGATTTTATTTTGTTATTCATAAATTTTCATTTTATTATCCATAATATTTAGATTACTAGTCTCAAATGAAACCTGTTTTTTAAATGACATCTTAATATCAAATTATGTTGTTAATAAGCATTGAAATTGTTTGTCCTATCATGTTTTAAAAGTTACCATGTATTACAGTCACCGTAGAATAACTCTGTACCTGTTATTTAGGCATGCTTTTCAAAAGTAACTCCTAACTTCTGATATTTTATTGGTTAGTACAAAACCTTATGTACTCAACTTGTTCTAGATGACTGCACCAAAAAGAAACAAAGGGAATGTACACAGGCTGCTGGTAGGTAAGGAAGATATGCTTTGGCAGAATAAGTTTTGTTTTGTCACTAACTGACATGAATCTCAGTATTTTTATCTGAAAGATAGACGTCCTATTATATGTCATCAAATTTGCCTCTCATTGATAAACAAAAACAACTCACACTCATTTTGGGATTCAAATAAACCATAGTTTCAAGGGAAAAAGATCAGATCAGTTGTCTATGCGTGTTTTGAGAGACTGGACAGCTAGATTGTCTAAATGAATATTTCCCAAAAATCCTTTGCTTGGAGTTTTGTCGATATTAATCAAGCGTGTGTGGAAAAAAACATAAAATAAATCCATAACTGCAAATATCATTCTTTGTGTGGGAAATCCATTGTGTTCGTGGAAACTTCAAGAAGCTAGGCTAGAACAGCTCAGTGCAAACAATTCTCAAGATAGGATTTGATCCAAAAAGTTTAATAAAAAAGTAAATAAGATGTCCTTTTTATCTTTACCGTTTCATTGAGTTTTGATGAATGATATGTAGATGATTAGTATTATGCCAAAATACACCTACCTCATTATTCTCTTTCAAAACTAAGGTCTGCTGGAATATATTTTTTAAATCCAAATATAGCTCACTAAAAAAGTTGTTCAAAAGACAGCATGAATCATTATCTTTTATGCTTTACCAAATTTTATTTTTATAGCATTATTTTTTCTTCTCCCTATTTTATGTTCCATATATTACAGAGGGAGAGGGGAACAATTACCTCATAGTATTAATTGACACACATTCTAAATTTCCTCAGATTCTAAAGTTTGGGTGTCCCTTATCAAATGCATTGCTTTCCTTTCATTAATTTTGACAATTAAGAGAAATTGCTTTATTCTTTCTTTTAATAATTTTGCTAAAGAAAATGTATAAGCAAAGTTTCTCTGTAAATAGTCTTCTGAGAGAAAACCATAAGAGGTAGAGAGATGACTCAATAGTTAAGAGAATTTGCTTCTCTTGAAGAGTGCCCAGTTCAATTCCTAGCACATATATGGTGGCCCACAGCACCTGTAACTTCAGTTCTTAGGGAAACTGATGACCTTTTCTGGACCCCAAATGCACCAGGCACCTACATGGTGCCTCATCATACATACAGGTCAACATTCATTCATATAAAACAAACATACATATCTTTAGGAACTAAAATAGAAAGTCATGATGAGAGATGATCAATGATATTCCATATCCAATTCTATTCATTACAGATATGAAACGGAAGTAAGGAAGGTCACATATATATTCCCACTTCCTTTGGTTATAAATTAAACAGTACCCAAAAATAAAGCTAGAGGCACAAAACAAATGACATCACAAATGCCCCACACTCAGCTGGAGTTTGTCTGAATTACACTGCACTTGCATTGGCATGCCAACTTTGCTTTAGCATGGTAACTTAATACTAGATTTCACTGAAGTCCAATCTGAGGGCTTTGCAAAGCTGGGTGCACTTTGTCTTCAAGACAAGCAAATGAGAATGAATTTCCCCAGTTTATAGATAAGAAAACGAAGCAATATAGAGTTTTGGGAATTCCATCAAGAACATATCCATCAGGTAAAAATTTGAACCCAAATAATTCAACCTTCTTTTCTCTAATGTTGCTGCTAAATTTTGTTTATTCAGAATTTTTAAAATTTAAGTACCAGGATTGAACATTTTAGCTGAGGCACAGAAAGTGACTAAAGTCTTGAGTCCCCTTTACATACTGCAAGGAATCAATGGCATTTAATGCATCTGCGTGTGAGAGCAGAAGTATCTTTGACCTTCAGGTGACTATTGAGCACCAAATAGAAAGCCCAATGGGATCCAAATATGAATGACTTACCTGCATCAAGAGTTCAGGACCATGGACTAGATATATAAATGATCCATATGGATTAAATATAAATGACCCCTATGCACCAAATTTAAATAACCTACATGAAGCAAATGTAAACACTTATTTTTACCAAATATGAGTGACACATCTGCGTTAAGTACAAATGAAGCACATGGACGTTAAAAGGGTGTTCCTCTGCTCTATGTATACTTTCCCTATCCTAAACCCTTGGTGCTGGCAGACAATTCACAACGTGGGAAGAAGGCAAACCTATTGTAGATGGCACAGCTAGAGATACTGCAGGTTCCCCTGTGATGCTGGCCTTTTTGCCTTTTTTCCCACAGTAACATGTGTGAGGACATGTGCACAGATACAAGTGTGCTCAGCCTTATCTCCATTTTTCTATCTATAAGTTACATTAATCTATAGTTTCATTAATGGAAGAGTCAACCCACTTTTGAGATGCTCGTCCTTCTTTAGGGCACATATCTGTTGGCCAAGAACTAAATTTGTAAGTTCAAAACAGGTGTATTTTTTGATAGGGCTGCCAACTTTAAAAATAACAATTTAACGTATAGTTTAATCATTGTGCTTTTAGGCCCAGCATTATAGTACTATGTGTTGGTGGACTTAAAATGAGGTCTTAATGGGGGAAAATGCCGTTGGTTTTGGTGGAAACAAAAGTTCTTAAGTCAGGCTAATTAAAACCTAGGTGACGGTTCCTAATTGTGAAAGAAAAGAAAATCAAGTTTCAGGTACACATAAAGAATGTAAAGTAGAGATATTAGAAGGGGAGAGAAATGTATTGTAGAGTTGATGAAAGTGTTTCATACACCTTTAGAGAATCACATGTATTACTGAGAAGTGAAAGTATAATAGTTTTCTACCTGACATCCTAATGTATTTTTTTTTTGTGCTCTGTTATTAGGACTTAATTATTTTGAGCTAATTAGCATTCTAATTTAACAACTGACTAAGTTTACTATGCTTTTGTATTTTTTGTTTTGTTTTGTTTGTGTTTTTGTTTTTCAGGACAGGGTTTCTCTGAGTAATATACCCTGGATGTCCTGGAACTCACTTTGTAGAGCAGGCTGGCCTCAAACTCACGAAGGTCCTATTACTTCTGCCTCCCAGTGCTGGGATTAAAGGCATGCACCAAAATCTGTCTGCTTTACCTTGCTCTTGTAAACTAATCTATAAGCTTGTTTAACATTCACATTTACATTGTAAAATATTTTTATTATGTAATAAGAAACATTTAGATTTAAAAAGTGGAATACTGAATAATGTCCAGAAAATAAGCCAATGTAATTGTGAATACGTATAAAATCTATATGTTCAAATATATAGCTGATCAGCATTTGCTTTCTGTCTTATTATGATTGTTGATGTACCTTTTTCCCATTTACAGCTATTACTATTGCTGTGTAGTTAGCGAAATCCACATAGAGAACTTCAGATAAGTCTTGTTTCTGACCTTATAGGATTTATTTATACCCATAGATACCTGTTCTCTGACTTCAAGACTAAATGAATAAGAATGTAGTTATATATATTCCTAGTCTGTGAAACTTGATCACAACCCAATGTGAACTTAACAATATAATATTTTGTTTGGATATAAAAGTGAAAGGATTTTAGAGATTTCTTCCTACCTTATAGCCATTGTCAGGGATATTAAGAATAGCGTGGCTTTTATGTCTTCCCGACTTTCTAGAAAACAAAACAGATCATGAAATCTGATAACTAAGGCAGCCTAATGGGCAAGAAAAATTCTGTAGAAATCCAAAAGCTTATCATGTTCCTTTCGATTATAGTTACTATAGTGTAAATGTTTTTTTATCTAACTTTCCATTATATTTCTGGGTCATCACACTGATTAATAGACAAATATTAGAAATAATGTTAATGGTCATTCTAAACTATAAAACTTGGCCCAGTAACTCAATCCATATTTGCAAACTACTAAAACAAAGAAATGAACTGATTCCTCAGAAAACATTATCTGAAATGAAGTTGCAGGGCTAACTTACTATACTATACTAAAATGGGCTTTGAGTTATCACATAAGGAAACTGGTTTCACATGGTAGACACATTCTACAGTGAGCAGTAGCATTAAACAGAAAGTCATATTTTATTGCATTTATGTATTAAATATTATTGGTGGGACACTGGAGATTGACCAGCAGTTAAGAGAGAACTTACTGCTCTTGCAGAGGAGCCAGGTTCAATCCCCAGCAACCAAATGGTGCCTCATAATTGCCTGCAACTACAATACTAGAAGTTTGATGCTGTACTATTCTGTCCTCTCCAAGCTTCTGTATCCTTATGTTGCACACAAACTTACCCAAGCACATACACATACACTTAAAATAATAAGTGAATAAATAAATAAATAAACATTCAAATACTGTTGTTACCTTTAATACACCTTTGCTTCAATCATTTTTATGAGTATTATATAACTTGATAGATTGATATTTGATTCTCACTCTGTCTTTGCAATTGCTAGGGCAGGTGAACACTGTACCTAAGGTAATTATAAAATAATATGGTTGATTTCAGTTCACAAAAGGCAAGAAAGATTTTACTCAATTTTTAAATATTAAGTGTATTCCTTGACACTCTCGTATATGTATGTTATGTATTCTGGTTGCAGTCGTCCACATGCTCTCTTATTCCCCCTCCCACATTCAGAAACACCATCCTTACAATTTCCCCCTAGATTTCATATAGCATTGCTTCGTTTAAAAACTTTTTTTTGACATTCCATCTTCTTCCTTTTCACAGCATCTACTCAAGTATAGTATACTTGAGAAAAAAATTTATAGTGATGTATTTATAAATAAACTCAAAAAGAAATAGTCTAGATAATAAATTATCTTAAGCAGGATTATTGGGCCATTTTAAGGAAACAGCATGTTCCCTACTAAACAGGGAAGAACCACTGAGACTGTGACAAAATACACAAGACCTTAAGCAAGAAAAAAATCCCAACACGGGAAAGGGAAAGTGGGCACAAAGAACTAAGCCCACTAGTTCATAGATGCATTGAGAGGGGAGATCACCATTGTCAATGGAGTGACACTACTCTACTACAGGCCAGGAGACATACTCTGGAGAAGTTAGGCAAAACCAAATGGACTCCACGGTTATTTCATGGCTTTTGTCATTTTGTTTTTCTTTTAATCTCTCTCTCTCTCTCTCTCTCTCTCTCTCTCTCTCTCTCTCTCTCTCTCTCTCTCTCTTTATAGACAGGGTTTCTCTGTAGTTTTGGAGTCTGTCCTGGAACTCTTTGTAGACCAGGCTGACCTCAAACATACAGAGAATGACATTCTCTGCCTCCCTAGTTCTGGGATTAAAGGTGTGTGCCACTACCACCTGTGTTTTTCTTTTTAAAGAGAAAGCAAGATCATGAAGTTGGGTATGTAAGAGGGCAGGATATGGGAGGAGGTGAGAGCTAGAAAGAACCCTACAAAAATATAGTGTAAAAATCCTTAGAGGATAAGTGTTTTATTGTTGTTGATATAAAAATGTTCATACACAGATGGGAAAAGACCTTTAGGTACAAATTTTGTTTAATAATAAAGGACAAAGAGACATCTTATGTAAAGTTCCTGTGGAACTACAGATGTGCTTATATGTCCATAAAATTCAAGCACACCAGCAGATGAAAAGAAAATCTTCAGCACTTTTAGAAAAAATCAAAAGCAACTATTTATAGACCTTTTGAGAAATAATTCTATGTTGCCTCCTTGATTTTCCCTGGGGTTGAACCTTCTGAGTCTATCCTAAGATGGCAATAACTGAACATGAACTTCATTCTCCCAACCTACTGTTCAGCCATGCTAAGCAGCATACTGTTACCTGCCACCAAGGATTTCCTGTTATCAACAACAGGGAACTGTGAATCTTGTATTATTATCTGAGAGACAACGAAAATATATAAAATATGGCGTTTTCTACCGGATTCATGGCAGTTTTTCCATTCTTATAAGGTCAAAGAATCCTAACTCAAATGATCAGAAATTTATCTGTAATTCAAGGAATTTTTAGAGTTCAAGTTCTACCAAGTTTTGTAGTCAGCAGCATATGTTCTTAACTCTGGCCATAAGGATTTAGGACTCATTGCATGGAAAACAACAATGAACAATGAAAGCAACTTTAACTTCTCATGATTTTTTGTTGTTGTTGTTTTGCTTGTTGTTGTTTTTTTTTTGTTTTGTTATTTTATTTTTTTTTTTGCTTTTGTTTTCATTTTTGTTTTTCTGAGACAGGGTTTCTCTACAGCTTTGGAGCCTGTCCTGGAAACTAGCTCTTGTAGACCAGGCTGGTCTTGAACTCACAAAGGTCAGCCTGCCTCTGCCTCCTGACTGCTGGGATTAAAGACGTGCACCACCACTGCCTGGCTAACTTCTCATGTTTGACATTTGCAGAGGCCAATTTTTCATTTGTACCTAATTGTTCCATTCTCCTCTCTCTACATTTTTCATCTTTGCTTATTTTATGACTGGATGTTTCCTTTTGAATAGACAGTATTAGTTTGCAAGGGCTGTTGTAGTAAAGTACTGGTGACTGTGTAGTTTTAAACAACAGTTGGTGAGAACTCACTGATTCAGAAACAACACATACAAAATAAAGGATCTAGTTGCACCATGCTCTTGCAGGCAGTCTTCCTTGTTTCTTCCTAGTTTCTGGTGGTTATCAGTAATATCAAACCCATTTCTGTCTGCTGCCAAGGTCCTATTGAGATCTCCCTGCTTATCTCTATGCCCCTGCTTTGTCTTCATATAACAACTTTTTTATTAGATCAACTGTAATCCAGTATGACTTCATCTTCAGTGATTACATCCTCAAAGACTCTATTTATAAATAAGTTGCTATGTGCCAGTACTAGATGGAATTTGGAGGACTTGTTTCGACTCACAGTGCACTCATAAACTCACCGAGTTTTCCTAATTAAAATCCATCTTTACTTTATATGGCTCTATCTATGGTATTGTGAAACTATACAGTAGTTTGGCTATATCTAAAATGCATTAGATATTGACTGATGAGTTATCAGTTAGAAAAGTAAGTTCTTTTATTGGTTGGTAGGATTTAAATATAAGGAAAGTGAATCATAAACAGAAATGATACTATGTCTAATAACAATTAATATTAATCAATGTTACTAGATACACACATTTTTTTTCTGTTTGTGATGAGAACTGATGTCTTTAGAGAATGCTAAAGTGGCCACTGTCATGAGAATACTTTGAGATCGCCTGTATTATTCTGCAGGTTCTATGATTCATTTTCTGTGATGAATATTACATTTACACATGTTCATGAGGCAGACTTTTTCAGATGTCCCATCTGTTGTTGGAGTTGTACTTTAAGAGTAGTAAAAACACACAAATGAAAAGAGAAGCTGGCAGGAGATAGAGAGAAATATTGTGGGGCAATAGTGAAAAAAAATGTTAGAGCTCTTAGTAACTTTTCAAGCTGCTTTACCTCCAAGTCTGCATATTCTCATTCCAGGCAAGGGGCAGCGAAACATGTGCAATTTGTCATGAAACTAAAAACATGAGATTGTTTAAAAAAGTGAAGTTACCTTTGCTCACAAACAGCCATTTATTTTTACTTTTTTCTTGTTTCTGGTAGGACTTTTAGGCACCAATTAATTCTACTTATTCACTGCACATTTCAGTAATACAAATGCAAGTAGAATGTTCTTTTTTTTTCTTTATTCTAGGGAGTAGGTCAATTCTACATGCCCATGATATACCTAAGTCAGAGGCTTATAAAATGAAAAGCAAAAATTTTGAAAGGAAAAATTTGTTGCATTTTCCTAAACTTGTATTGTTACCCTTTTTCACTTTGAACTAAAAGTTAAATTCAAATTTATACATATGTAATTTAACATAAGTATTGAATCATATTAGAATATATATTTTGGATGAAAATAATACTCATTGCAAATTAAATATTAGAAGCTATACATAAATGTATTCTTATATATTTCAGAATACAGATGAATATATTGATAGATAACTATTCTAAAACAAATACACTCTTGAGTATTAATTGATCCTTAAAAAGTTAGTTATGAATATTATATCATTTGAACTTCAAACAGCCTGCGTTGTGTAACTAATAGTAAAATGCAGTGAACAATTTGAAAAAGCCTTGACCTGTGGATGTGTTAGAAAATAGTTTTGGACTTTAGTTTTGGTTATATGCTGGTTACATCTTCTGTTCACTCAGGTGGAAACCTATTTAGCTCAATAAATGAATGTATCATCATGCTGATAAGGGTTCCATTGACAGAGAGCCTTGCAGTTACTTGGCTCTGTTTCCATCTCATTTAAATGGAAATCTCCTTTAAAGTAATTTTTCCTGGGATGACTACATCTTAGGAAACAGGAATTGTAAGTGTCCGTAGCTTTTTGGAATTGATTACTCTCTGGAATTTAATTTTAAAAAATCAAATTGATAAGGAAGGATTCGTGATTCAGTTGGCCCTTTTTGTCCCGCTTGGTCTTTCTATTTGTTAACTAAAAATATTTTATTTTTCAAGCATTCCCGACTTTGCTTTCCTTTGCTATCCTCACCCTACACACCATCACTACTAGACTTCAATCTGTTGATCCGCTTCCTCCAGGTGAGCAATTTCTTCATCTGCTAGCTTTCTTCTCTGTGGTCCGAATTTTACTTGTTAGATGGTGGCATTCCTGTGACTGTGCATTTGCCATGCAGAAATATGGATCTTAGTTTTTTAAAGGAAAAATAGTAGGTATTTGCTGCTACTTCTACATCCGCCCTACTAGTATTTCAGGAAGAGTTTTGTGTGTGGAGTCAAAGTGAGAATATAAATAATGCATGAAATGAGGGTTTCTTTTGCTTATTATATGCACATGAGTTTAGTGGGCCATTAACAATGAATTTATATGTAAAAATCTATCAGTTATACTAATTTTACATTGTGGGCAGTATAGGTTTTGCCAAGTGAAAAATTGACGCACTGTAGTGGCCTATACAGGAAAGAGGGACTTGACTATCACGTACGATGTGGGTGTAGAGAAAAGTACTTCATAGTCAGTCTAGAAAAACTCTGTTTGCCAGAGAAACTAGTTCCCTGACTTCTTGTGTCTTTATGGATAACCAGTTGCTGATCATCATAGGTAAGATTTCTTTTATGGGAACCTATTAGAGGCTTTTTATTCACTACTTTGAAAATCTTTACACATCACCCTAATATGAATTCCTAGAGGCAAGTCAGAATCCAGTTCATATGAATTTTAGTAGCTGGTGGAGCATGACATCACAATCATGTGAAGTTGACGCAATTGGTAAATATATTCTGATCTCTGAGTATGTTCTGGAAGTGATACAGATAATTTGAACACGATGAGGTTAGCTATAGCTGGTCCAACTGTGTGGAAGGCAGTAAAGAACATAGGGAGAAGTCTTAGTTCACCATATTATTGTATAATCTCAGTACTGAATCTTTTGAATGTATTTCAGAGACTTGATTGCCCTTTGAGTCCTTTAATGTGTGCATATGAAAAGGCCTAGTCATTTGAGAAAATGGTTATATCAGGCTCTCTGCTGTGTTGAAAAATATATGTAAAAGTACATTCTGGCAAGGTATAAATCACTGTCATATTTATTTGTGTTGCTTTACTTATGCCAGAAATAGAGAAAAGGTTGCCTTACTTCCTGTGTGGAAATGAATGGAAATTGGAGATAAAATGTAATGCTTTAAATGGGTAAAATTTAGTGTGAAAAATTATTCTTGTCTCTGATTTGGAGATTTAAAATAAAGTTTAAAACTCAGGTTTGTGTTCATACTCACACATACATACATAGTCTATATAAAAATCTTCATTTCTCCCTTAAATAATTTCCCTTAAATAGTTCCCTTAAAAGATTGTGATCCATTTTAACCAGTTGAAAAGGAGGGTTTTATTTTTTAATTTACTACAAATTAATTTTAAAGGTAATGTATATTCCAAAATATTCTTAGATTTCAGAATACAAATTTCCCACTTCATCCCCTATGTTTTATGTACATTTTTGCCTTGATCTGACGTCAACTTTCTGTTGATGCATATCATATGTGCATATCATATGTGTTATCAGGTCCACGGCCACATATTCAGAGACATATGTGTATTTTGCAAGGCCAGTGATAAAATTGAATTTCTATGATTACTGTGAGCTGTGACCGAGTGCCAGGAAACCCAAAGCTGCAGTTGGGCAGAACAAGCTTTACTTCTATATCCACTGGTAGTGCTACACTTTTGCCTTTAGGTAACTTCTTTTCCATGCATTTTCATCTGGTATAGGAATTTTATCATGTTTACAGAAAGTGCACACATATGCCTTATACTTTGTAGTATTTTTGATGATAGTTATATGGCAAAGTTAAAGTTATCTTATCATTTCAAATATTTGCAGTTTGTTGTTAAGTATCCACATAATCGACGAGTGAATTTTGAAAAGCTTACCCATTAACATATATTATATAATAAACCCTCAGTTTAGAACACAATTGTGGAGGCTTGCTTAATTTAATCCTTTCCTAACATCTATATGTTTATTTGTATCTATTATAAAAAGGTATCATACATGACATAATCATTTATCTAATATAATAAAATAATTAGAATAGAAACCCTTTACAGAAAAATGTATCTACTACCTTGTAAATAAAACATTTTTAATTATAAAACATTTATAATTATAAAATGGCAATTCATATTCAAGGGTTTAAGTGTTATATACTCAACCAGCCAGGTAAAGTAAGTTCTGAAGAAAATTGTATCTGAATTCAATATATACATATTTTCTTGTCATAATTAACATTAGAATCACCATTTGCAAAGCATTTACAAGTCTTAGATGTCTGAAGTAACCTAGAGATGATTAAAGTATGCAGGTGGATATATAAGTTTTATCAGAAATGACCTTATTTTGTATAAAAGACTGAGAAATTTGGCTCTCTATAAGGCATGTCAGTCGCTCCTATGGATACCAAGCAAGAAGTCTACCACTCTTTCTGTTGTATAGGCAATAAGGAAATAAGCCATGTACATAAATGTTAACTCTAATAATACATCATTTATTTTTAGAAGGTATATGCAAATATATTTATTTTCAATAATAAAATAAGTTTGCTCAGTAAACAAAGGAAATGTGCAGGAAATCTCTTTCTACCAACTACTTCTAGCCTAATAACATTTTCCAGTTTTCAGCAATACTACAAATACCTAGATTTGTGTCTTTTATGTTCATATACATTTTTATAAACTCACCAAATGAAAACTAAACAATTTTAGAAAAATACCAAACACAATAGTTAAAATTGTATTCCATTTTGAGGTGAGCCTAGGGATTCTACTTGGGACAATTACAAGCTAAAGAATATGCATACCTGAAGCTCATAAAGTAAAGCATGGATGGAATTTAGTTGAGAAGAGACTGCTATTCAAATTCAAGTTGTTACCTCCTTTGAGCAGAAATTTGTGATTCCATCTCTGTGCTCAGGAGTTTTCCATATTCTGACTTTTTAATATTATTTCTAAAATAATTTTGGCTTTAGTTGAAAGATTGTTGCCATTTTTATGACATTGCAGGAAGATGTGCTCAAGGCTGTAGGCAGTGCGCTTGTTATTTCCCAGTCTGCTGCACTGTGTAATACACCGAATAGAGATCTCTCTGCTAGAGAGTGGAGACAGGAAGGGAGGAAGAGGGATTAGCAACGTTAACATGTAGAAGTCTTTTTTTGTGCCTAAAGCTTTATGACAGCATGGTTATGAGGCACTTTCAACACTGAGTAGTTAAAATGACTTGCCCTTTTGGTGAGTACCTGCGAAATAAAATAAAATAAAATAAAATAAAATAAAAACAGCAGCAACAACAACAACCCCAGCTACTTGTGATCAGTTTGGGAAGCAAAACATATCATGCTTTCTTAAGATTGAACATGCAGTTTTAAAGGAGTAAAAATTCAAGTCCTACATGCCTGAATTAACAAAGACCATCCTAATGAATTCTCCCTGTGAGGTCAATATGAATTTGTTTTCTAAAATTAGATTTAGATTACAAGTCTGAAGCTTAAATATGTTCTCATGTCATTTTGAATTTGTTTTCCTAGTAGTATTGCTCAGGGGAAATATGTTTCCCTTTAATCATTTCTTCTTTGTTCTGGATGTGGTTGATTATCAATTAAATAAGAAGTGCTCTCTTAGATAAGGACGTGTTTAAAAACTCACTGCAGATAATTTCTGATGTGTGAGCTGCACTTCATATGGAATTGTCGGGAACCTTTGGCCCTTGATTGGTTACAGCACCACAGCCTACTGGGTCACATCTCTCTACTTTCTGAATTTCCTGACCTATGTTTCTTTGCCTCTTCATCTCTTCAGTGTGTTTTAATGATTACAGAATATTAAATCTGTTACTAGAAAAATGGTGTGTCCTTGCCAGTAAAATCCATTACAAGAAGCATTTCAGTATATTTACTCCAGAACATGGAAATTGAATCTATTGATTTTGCTTAAATTTTCATTCTTGGGATGACCCAACTGTGCATGGTAAAACCATCTGCTTCCAATAAAACTACAGCTTACTTACAAATACTAACAACAAATGATTTCAGGAAAATATTCCAAGAGTGCAGAAAAGTTTTATGACTCTCACCTTCTTTTAGAGTTCTTTCAGTTTTAGTATTTTCTGATTTTAGTGGTAGTGGTGATGGTGGTGTCAACTGACTAGGAATAAGTGACTTGTTTTTATGAAGTGAAGTTGAAATTGTTGAGATTCAAACTTCCAATATCTCGCTCTGGATTAACCTTCAGATACTATCCATTTTAACACTCTCTTAGAAAGATTTCCTTTAAGACAATGATAATGAAAGTACATGTTCCTTATGATCTACATATGTTGTGAGAGTGAACATGTACATGGAAACACATCAATGGAGCACACTTTATTTTGCTTTTTATCCTTAGTAGAGATGAATTATTATTACAGGAACAGTTTCTATTGTATATATTTTGCATATATAAATATATAAGCTAAACTGTTTTGAATATACTAATGTAAGCAGGGCAGCTATCTGCTCATTTGGAATTATACACATCTCATTCAACAGCTGAAACCATATCTGTCTCTGTCTCTTTTATGATGTCATTGAAAAATAATCTAAGCAATTAGAATCTTTCTTAAAAATCCATCCTCTACAAGAGCCGTATTCTGTTGAAAGGTGTTGATTGGTTCCTAAGTAACAAGCAGAAGAAGATTAGTTACCTCTGACTTAACTCTTTTTCTAAGGATGCTAAGAGTGACATTGATTCTGTTTACTTGTTTCTAGAAATTGAAAACAAAGACATGCTAGAAATGAGCTGAACAACAGGATTTAAATTGGTAAATAGATGTACTTCCCCAAAGAAATCAGATAGCAGGCATGGGAGAGAGAGACACTAATAAGCCTCTCTTCCTTGCTGCTTACAGAGTTTGTCTTAATGGGCATGTTTTTATTGACCTTCCTTACAGGATTACCACTTTGCTAGGAAGATGACTTGAATCTTAAATGTATTCATCCATGTCATAAAAAATGGTGCCATTATCAGAGATAGGGTTAGCTTACAGAGGCAATAAAGGCATAAGAAAAGTATCCTCTGGGGAAAAAAATAGTAGCATATTTACATAGTCTCTGGTCTGGAGTTCACACAATTATTTAAGTTGCTAGAATTTAAATTTGTCCTTGTAAACTAAACAGCTTTTGCTAACTATTGCATACAAGAGCATAGGTTTCACACTGCATGCAAATTAGGTTCTTCTGGAAACATCTTAACTCTTTCAAGACCCCACAATTATGAGGACATTAATTTATATGTAGATGGCAGTTTTCTGATAGAGTCTCAAATACAAAGTCAGATAAGTACAAACAAAAGAGAAGCTTGTTCAGTTTGCACAGCACGGCCACAGAAGGTAGAAGGATAAAAAGGCAGGAAGGAAAAAGTGGGAGAGGAAAAAGAAACCTGTACATGATGAAGTGTAAGCCTCCCAGATACTCACTAATTCCCTAATTTAAAATCATTATTTAAATATACATTTTTTTTTTTTTTTTGGTTTTTCGAGACAGAGTTTCTCTGTGGCTTTGGAGCCTGTCCTGGAACTAACTCTTGTAGACCAGGCTGGCCATGAACTCACAGAGATCCGCCTGCCTCTGCCTCCCGAGTGCTGGGATTAAAGGTGTGCGCCACCCCCGCCCGACTACATTTTGATTTCAAAAGCAGTTTTACAGATTATTTTTTTTCATAGGGAATGTATTCAGACCTACAAATCTGAGTGAATAATACTGCCAGGTAAAATGCCTTTTCATCATTTAAAATTAATATCTTTAGAACTTGGGATTTTTATACAAACATGGTATTTAACAAATAGATCTGATGTTACTCTAAACATTGCATATATCACAGGAACAGAGAACTACCATGTAAAACTTGTAGGTTCTGGATCAGTCCGCAAACTGACATTTCTTCTTCCTCAAGGGCCATAATCATTTCTTAAGGTAAGGGATTAACCGTAATAAATATTTACAGACTATGATGGACCATGAAAATTATTGGGAAAATCATTACATTTTCATTATCTGAAACGGAATTGTTTATTTTCAAATTTTTTTCTTTAGTTCTGTTTTTCGAGACAGGGTTTCTCTGTAGCTGTGGAGCCTGTCCTGGGAACTCGCTCTGTAACCCAGGCTGGCCTAAAATTTACAGCAATCCATCTGTCTCTGCCTCCTGAATGCTGGGATTAAAGACGTGCACCAGCACTGCCCAGATTGGAGAAATTTTTTAAAGGCTTCATTTGCTTTTAAATTTCTGTTTATTTAAAATATTTGCATTATTGGACAGACTTCTGAAACTCATACTGTATCTTATTTGAAATTATTCTTTCTCTTATAGACTCTTTATTTTACTTGTTTATATATTTGATCATATATGTGAAAGCTGGTTGATGATGATGAAAAATTAGAGAAAGATAGAAGTTGGAATAGGACAAGAACACACTTGACGCATGATTGCAATCTCTATTGGGTCTATACTGAAAAATAAAAAAAATCATATTGGAACCTAAAGACTTTAAAATTGTCTTTAAAATAGGAAAGGTAGAGCAAAATGGAATCTGAATAGCCAGTATTTGGGAACAGAATGGCCATGCCTGAGAACAGTTTTTGGAACCGTGGATCATGGTACGGTTAGAGATAGAAACTTTGAGAGGCAAGCCCTTTGAAACCATTGTGATTTAGATAATATCATGGCTTTAGTGCATCTGAGCATTGTAGAACCATAAATGGTGTTCAATATCTTCCCCATTTAAGGGTTCAGATAATTCAGGAACCTTACAAGACACGTGGTCAAATGCTCAAACACCTTTATGCTGCATTGCCTGCTGTACTGAGTCTATAATCTCATTCAGAATTCTTCTATTCTGTTTCCAGGTGCTAACTAATTTTGCCAATACAGTTATTTTATTTTATTTGTTGTTATTATTTGTCGATGCAGTATACATTCTTAAACTGATGAAGCTAATCTCTCATAGATCTGTGAAATGAACATTTCTATGTGGTTATTGTTTTCGTTTCCACTTTTTTACCTGGAACACGTTCTCCCTAGACTCCATTTCAGTACTATTCATCCTTTGAATTGAAGATTAAATAGCATATTTTGTATAAATTCCTTCATGGTATTATCCTCTACACCGTTCTCCAGATTTCTGTGCCTTGACATTACTATGACATAGTTCAAAATCTAATTGCTTATGAATCATTTACTTTATGCAGAATTCAAAGCTACTGCATGCTTTCTTGAAATTTAAGCTCCTTGTGGATGAGTTAAAATGTCACAAACTTGTGAATTTAAAAGTGGTTCATTTGCCACAAACCACTACCTGTTATAATACCTAGACACAAAGTAGTTGCTTAATGCATTGATACATAATGAATCATTAAGCACAACAATCTTCAAAGAAATTGAAGAAGCACCCACAGAACCTCTATACTGGAACACTGGGATTGCATTGATTTGCTTTTAATGGTTCTGCAAAAGTCCTTTTCTCAAAGCGTATGCAAACCTGTATCACTGTACAATACTAACTCTGAGAGCCAGTTCTCCTAAGGGTGCCTGTTATGAAAGAAATAGCCCCATTTAGCTGTGCCTTCCCATCCAAGCATCTGCTGGTGCCCCAGGTAATAGCTGTGCCTACATAACAGGACTAAGGGAGGAGGGCAACTAAATTTTAAATGATAATTTCAGAGAAGTGTGCCATAGGATACACTTATTTTGTGCCATAAATTTCCACCATGTGATTTAGAATCTCATTGTTTTATATACCAAGGACTTCAATATCAAATATCCTTACATTGTTTCATACTTGTTCCGTAACGTAAATTTCAATTCAATTTATCTCAGCTTTTCTTCATCTCTGGGCACTTGCTAGGCATTATCAATATATATTCTAAAAGGGCCACTCTGATAGCCATTTTATTATGTCCAAGAGGTCAGAGACACTTAAAACCATCCCCAAAGGTGAGCAGATGCATTGAATAGTAGTGCTACTGCTCAGAGCTGCTCCAAATACCCAGCTGTGATTAGATTCACTTGAGTGATATAGGCCAGTGGTTTCCGGTGTCTGAATGCATCCATGGCAATACATTTAGAAGCACTGTGCAATGCAGGTGCACGCTTAAGGATTGGTACTTCAGTGCTGTCATGGTTTGACTATTTGATGGTATTATAATAACCTCCTCTTCACAATGTGCTCTCTACCTATCTAAAGCAGATAGAATGGCACCTCACAACTAAAATAAAGTATGGAAGCTGAGAGGGCTGTGTGTTCAAATGAAGTACGAGTGCTCCTTTCATTGTATTTTTGTTGTGTGAATCACGTTTCTAAATTATTAACATTTATAGATGATTATTATAAAATAAGTAAAATAATCAAAACCGTTGTTTTTATATTAAGGATTCTTTCCCCATTAAATCATAGCAGTGTGAACAGGTACCTTTCAAAATGAGTATATTGTAACAGGGTATTTTATCTCTTACATCGAAACTAAACAGCAAGATAACATCTCACCTCCACCTATAAACAATACAGCTCCTTGTGCTCAACTGAGAAATACAAGAAACACAAAGCAGTGGGTGAAAGATTGTCTAGCTTAGTAAGTGACTGGTTTTCCCACATCACAGGTTTCCATTTTCATTCTCCTCTTCCCTTGAATAATAAACACACCACACTTATTAAAAGGTGGCTAAAATAAAGCAACTGAGTTGTGTGAGTCCTTGTTAACAAAAACCCTACATCTAATACAGCTGTAATATCAGAACATTCATTTTTTATACTATAAGGGAAAAATAATAGTTTTTGAAGAAACATGTCTTTACTGCACATTCTTCAGAATAATATTGAAAGTGAAATCTGTATTCCATTCATAGGCAGGAAGAGTGAAACCAGGTTTATTTTTATCAAATATTCTAGTAAATGGGGTCACATAAGTTATAACTGGAATTAATTTGCATGCATATAAATTGTTAAGATTCCTGTTGTTTGTAATGACTCACATCATCACCACAAACTCTAGGGATTTGTAGATGGCAAAGGAAAGTAAGTGAATAATAGCATAGCCAAAAACGGAAGAAAAAAATACTGTTTCTGTTAGAGAAGTGTCATTTCACAGGATGTTGCAAATCATGCCAACTTAGTAAAAGAAAGCCTGCTTTATTAAGCTTGTTGAACTGTATTCTAACAAGATTCCCAAGTTGGCAGTGATATTTTTTTCTGATATGTAATAATATATTAGAAGAAATTGCAATGCATTATGCTCAAAGAGAAGCATGTACACCTTGCTATGTGCATTTATATATAAGCACTGAAGATAGAAAAGCGAATCAACAGGCTGATGTATTAAGTTATATATCCTGATTTTCAGTCAAACTATTTTTTTTTGTCAAGGATATAAGTAGGTGAGAATCTGAGATGCACACTGTGTTTACATTCTATAGAACTGATCTGAAGAGTTCCATGCCTTCGGGAAATGTAGATCAATGCCTATTCCACTTTCCAGACAGCTAGTAGGTGTCATGGAAGCTTACATTGGTGAAATAAAGCAAATTAGAAATAAAAGGAGTATAAAATGTGAATAAAAATGGACTTCCTTTCATAGAGTGATCTGCAAAGGAACAACTCTTATTTTGAGATGTTCTAAGAAACACTACCAACAACTGCTGTAATATAAGAGCACTATTCCTATTTAAAGCTGTTTACAATCAGAAATAAAAACATTTTGTTGGTAGTCACAAAACACAAAAGAGTGCTAAGTATCCATCCCCACAACCACAGCACTGTAGAACATCCTCACTGACATCCTGATTGATAGACACGTTTCCAAACTTCTGTGTCATGGTTATTATTACATCAGTATATCTATATCTATATCTATATATATATATGTATATATATATATATACATATAATGTGTGTATGTATTTCTAAGTAGATCAGAATGGAAACTGGAAGTATGTGCACACTCTGATGCTGGAAATTCTGTGTGTTTTCTCAGATAAAAGAACACGTGAACTTTGGAGGTAGCAAGTAAATGTAAAAGTAAGAGCAGGGAATTTTTTGATGTCCTCTACTACTACCCCAAGTGGTAACAGGTTAATCGCTAAGTATGCTGTCTAGTTATCTAGACCAGGACCAGGGAATAAGTTTATATTTCTGATAAGTTTCTGACTGATAGCAAGACAGAAAAGACTAATGAAATAGACTCACCATGAATTGAATTTTTCTGGCTGATTGTTCAATAGGTTTCCTCTATAATGGATGAACACACACACACACACACACACACACACACAAATGTGGCATACCAGAAAATCACTAGACAAAGGTGTCTGACAATGGCTCACTTTTTTTTGGTGACCCTTGCTGGCTCCAATGTCTTGACTTTTAGTTTTAATGTTCACTGTAGTTGCCAACACCTTTCACCTAGCATCAGAACGAATAAGTATGTCTAATGATGTATTTGACTTTCCAAGATTAAATTCTCAGTATAAAGGCTAAATAATGCTGTCCTTTTCACTAAACTTGATAAAAGTCCAATTATGTAAGTGTATGTTATGAAAATATAAAGTTAAGTTATTGATCTCATCACTGATTTCCCACTCTTAAATATACAGAAAAGTTGTTAATTAATATGGTATGTATTGATTATTCTTTACATTTCTAATATCGATCCACCCATCTTTCTTTTTTTCCTTCCTTCCTTCCTTCCTTCCTTCCTTCCTTCCTTCCTTCCTTCCTTCCTTCCTTCCTACCTTACTTCATTTTTTGCTATTTGACAAGATCTTACTGTGTGGCCCAGGCTAATCGACTGTACTGGCTATTCTCCTACCTCAGCTTCCTGAGTGCTGATATATGTATGTATACACATTTGGAAATGTGCAGTCCAGAGTTCCAATGTAGACTGTCCTGAAATTCAGAATGTTCCTACCTCACAAGTCTAAGTCATAAGTTTACAGGCATCTAACACTACCTTTAACTAAAAATGAGTCTTAATACCAAGTAAATGAAACTTCTTTCTCATGAGGTGTTTCCTTAAATTAGAATTATACATGAAAGATATTAGTCTCTGTGACCTATATTCATATTTGTTAATATTCAAAATTGTTTTGTTTGGTTTGGTTTGGTTTTTGTAATGCTACAGTTTCTGTCACTTGTATCCCTTTTAGAGTTCTACCGTCTTTCTTAAAATGATCACTTTCTTTTAAAGGTTGACCATGTTGTATTAAAGTAAGGATGACAATAAACGTGAATTATTTCTAGGTAATCTCAAATTTGAAGGTAAATTGGATCAGATCAACTCTGTTGTGAGAGCTTTTGCCCAAGGCCTCTCTACTTGTCTAACACAAACACCATATCTATATCAATAAAGATGACATGCTTCTCCACACTCTCCAATTTTGTAGTTTTATTCTTCTACATGTCTTTTCTTGGATTATTCCTTTTAAGATACAGGGAACAAATTGATTCTCTTCTTCTATAATTGTAATGCCAGAGAAGACTTTGAATTATTTCCTTTATCACACACGCTTAGCTTATTTGAGGAAATTTAAAATTTATATAATAGATGAAACATGTGGACCCTATCCTCCTAGTAGATGCAACCGTGTTTTAAATGTACACCTTCATAAGAACCCTCTATCTATTTATATTCCTCTGTCACCCCTCTACTGTTAACCTTCTCCTTTCTTAACTCCTTTGCATTCTTCCCAAGCCACTTATTTTCTACCTCCTTCTATCCTTCCTTTTCTATTCACTCTCTCCTTATTTTTGATTGTTTCAATTTTTCTAATAATTCTTTCTAGCTAATTATTCCATGAATATAAACACAACTCTTTAATGCCTACCCATTGGACTGTTTACTTCTGTTCTTTCAGGAAGGTTCCATTCATAAATTCTTACTTGAACTTTGGCAGTTATAGCTTTATGCTCATTGTTTCTGCTGTATATACACAAATGCCATTCGATTTTCCTCTTTGTCTGTGAACTGTCAAAATTATGGTCTAATCACAAGGTCAATAGCTTGTAGTATATGATGATCAATACTTGAAATTTGCTCCCCTGAATGTGACATAAAGGAGTCAAGCACAAAGCTGTGATATGCAGCGGTGAAGCACAGTCATTTTAGGTTGGTGGTTTCAAATTCAGGGTTGATTCACATTTTCTTAAATCTGCATTAGGCTTTCTCTTTCTCTGACCTTAAATACATGTTGACTTCATTTGGTGCTGGTTATTTAAAAAGCTGAAATGGAAGTCCAGTCAATATTGAAATATAAAACCATGTCAGCAAATTTTAAAAAGAGTGTATTCGTTGTAAATGATTTTAAGATAAAATTCCTGGCTCTAAAGGATACAAAAGATTAACAAAGTCATGATGGCCATTCAGATTAGGCAATGAAAATATCTGATGCTGAACCGTTCAGACATTAAAAATACATTGTAACCTGAACTCTTATATTTAAATTCATAATGAGGCTTTCCACAATGTTCTGGGGGTCCAGGTTCTTCTCACGTGGTACATGATCCTCTTAGTAGGCTTCCAGTCAGAGACTGTATTCTCTATTGGCTCATGATTCAGACTAATCCTCAAGATTCTTGCCTGCCTTACATAATAAGTTTAAAAGGGAATACCGCATTTATTCCAAGGAAAATATTTATTTAAAAAAGGCAAGTTAAAATAGATGCAAGCAGACTAAATACTTTTTAAAAATTCACAAGTGTAAATTATGCATGCTATGAAATATCACAATATTTTGTCTTGTCAAGGTGTCACTCTGATACTTGGTAAAATAACTATTATTTCATGGCTCAAATTTCTTGTGGTAAAATAGTTTGTGGGTATGTTTGGTTGATTGATAAGACATTCTCTATGGGCTTTAAATATAAAATCAGACGTTTTGTGTGACTTTGAAACATTACCATACAAATCATTCTAAATTTGCTGTTTCCTATTTCAAATGTATTATTTGTAGACTTCTCTTTCCTTGCAGAATACACCGTTTATTTGTAGGGATCATCTAGCATCAATTAAAAGGCAATTCCCAGGGCTGCTAATGTGTAGGGAATTCTACTCCCATCACATAGAGATAAATTGTAAATATCCTCTAATCCTAGTAGAAGTCCCTAATCTAACCTGCACCATTAAACAAAAGGGAAGCAATCACTCACAGAGGAAAGAACAACCGATAGAACGTAATTCATTGACATAGGTTAAACATATTGGGGTCAATAGGAAGTTCATAGCTATCAGCACAACAAAGGCATTTTACTTCATGTTTCCTCCTTTGTATCTTTCAAATGGCAATCATTAAATAATGCTTCGTATATATTCTCCATACCTCTACTGGCAAAAGAAAGAAGTACAAGTCCACACAGAAAACATTATTTCTTAGGGTAGGAAATCACGAAGTGTCATTATTCTGAACTGTACCTATTGAATAAATCCATTTTCACCTACTTACAGCAAAAACAAAACCCGAAAGTAAAGGAAGTTGATAACAGGATCCACATGCATATATAATAAAATAGGAAAGTGCTCTTTTGACAAGCTTATTCATAACACAGTCTGATAGAAAAAAATTCCATTTTCCACTCTCAGTGGGGGAAAAGCTCAGCTTAGAAAGCAACACTTTTATTTCATGACTGTCACCAAAATAACAATTACAAGTAAAATAAGGATGAAATATTTTAAAATTTGCTTAGCACTTTTTATGAAAATTTGTGATCCACTCTTTACCTGTTATTTGATTTAACAAATTGATTCCTGACCTGCTTTTTTGAAATTCGCTGTTTCCAGGACAGGTTCCACAGAACAAAGACTGAATTCCCCAGGGGATTAGGTTACAGGGTTTCCACCGAGAATCATTCTCCAGTGGCCACTTTTTACTTCTTCCCAGGCTATGGTAATTTGTTAATATCTGGAGAATAGTCTTAAATAAAACCATTGTCTCAACCAGCAGGTTTATGCAACCATCCTGAAATGTTTTAATTATTGTTTTCTTTTCCTTTTTAATTAAGAGACCAGAGGTCAAGCAAGCCCACTGAGAGCTGATCACAGCCTTAAGTAGAAATGTCAATGAAACTCTAATGAATGGATTTGCTGTTTCCTTTTTTTTTTTGTTTTGCAGAACCGGAAGAGTGCATTAATTGCACAGATGAATGCCGAGTGCTTGGTCATTCTGATAGGTGTTGGATGCCACAGTTCCCTGCAGCCAATCAGGCTGAAAACGCAGATTACCGCACAAATCTCTTTGTACCCACAGTTGAAGCTAATGTTGAGACTGAGACTTATGAAACTGTGAACCCCACTGGGAAAAAGACTTTTTGTACATTTGGAAAAGACAAGCGAGAGCACACTATTCTCATTGCCAATGTGAAACCTTATTTAAAAGCCAAACGTGCCCTGAGTCCTCTCCTCCAAGAGGTCCCCTCAGCTTCTAACAGCCCGACCAAGGCATGCATTGAGCCTTGCGCCTCAACAAAAGGTTCCCTGGATGGCTGTGATGCAAAACCGGGGGCTCTAGCCGAAGCAAGCAGTTCCTACCTGCCTACTGACAGTCAGTATCTGTCGCCCAGTAAGCAACCAAGAGACCCTTCCTTCATGGCTTCTGATCAGATGGCAAGAGTCTTTGCGGATGTGCATTCCAGAGCCAGCAGGGATTCCAGCGAGATGGGAGCCATGCTGGAACAGCTTGATCACTCCAGCAGAGATCTGGGCAGAGAGTCCGTGGATGCAGAAGAAGTTGTGAGAGAGATTGATAAGCTCTTGCAGGACTGCCGGGGAAATGACCCTGTAGCTGTGAGAAAGTGAGGGGGAAAAGGGCCTTGGCGTTTTCTTGTCTCTTCTGTTGATTTAAACATGATTACCCCCAAGTGACAACCCATTTTACGGGGTGGACCAGGAACAGTGCTGCTTTAAGGGTTTTAGTGAACATCTGAAGTGCCCACAAGTATGTTCTTTTCACTGCTGTTTCTTTTACAGAAATAACAATGGTTTTGACCAAACATATATTAGGACAGAATTAATGACGCTTAAGGAGAAACGAGAAAAGAGAGAGTGAAGAAAAAGGAGAGAAGACAAAGGAGGCTGAGGAGACAAGTTACCTTTTGACAATCTGTTAGGAAGGTATTCAGCGTGATACTTAAAAGTATTTCTGATTTGCTCTAAGACTGTCCTCCGAGATCGATGCTGACTTAACTGTTTACCTATAAACCCCATACAAAGCAGGGTCTTATTTGTTATCTGTGGTGGGTTTCTTGCTGACATCACAGGCTTCTACTGAAAGTCCTAAAAAGACCTTGCAGTAGTCCAAGCTACACCAAACATTAACACGTATTTGTGGTAAACATTTCTGTATAAAGTACCTGCCAAGCATAGAAACACAAAGACCATTTCATATCATTAGTCAGAAAGCAAAAATATATATATATAATAATAATAATAACAAAACAGAAAAAAATACAACAACGAAAAAACCTTGGTCATTTGTAAGACACCTCATGTCGTATAAAAGTTCAATGTAAAAAGGTATAGTCCGTGTTGTCCTGAACACATGCAGACCTATTCACTTCATTAAAGAAGAAAATTTGAAGACTTAAAAATGTCTATTTAGCATTTTAGTGTCCAACAAAGATATAAATGATGGTGAGTTTGTTTTACATTTGAACAAATCTGAATCATGGGCTATTATTGAGTGGTAATATTGAGAGAAATTTAAGAAGATTAAAATGTTTAATTCATTTTTGGACACTAAAATAGCTCAGGAAAGTGAAAAAATTAAACATAACAAATCACATGACCATTTAAATGTGCAGATGTAAGAAGATTCAATGTGTTTACATCAAATGACATATTTTTATTGATTTATTGCAGATTCCGTGCATATGAGCCAAATTGTTGAGTGTATAAGAGCTATATTGTGTATTTTATTAAATTAATATATAGTTGTGTTGCAAAAATATTTGGGCTTATATTGTAAATGGCAAGTGTTGCCTCGGTAGCTGTCGAACTCTATGAGTTTTGTTTTTTCCTGCTTCCTTTTCCCCATGGAGCGTGGGAAGCAGTGCCTCAGAGCAAAGTCTCTTGTTTAATGTATAGTCTACCAAGTACTACAGTACATAATTCTGTTCAAATTGTGTTTGAGTGAGCTGATGGAGCTAACTGAAAGGTCCAAAAAAATACATCTGTCAGTCATAATTCTGTGCAAGTCCTTGTAGAAGCTTTGATTAAAGTCACGATAAATCACAAGAACGAGAAATACATTTTGTACCAATACCTGAAAATTCTTTACCATGTTTTCAATAACATAAAGCTTCTGCCTATGTAGATATCATAGCACTGATTGGTTCTCAAAAGTATCTTCAGTGGTTCATGTGTATGTGTACATCATATTACTAAACATAACAAATGTTTCAATGCATGTGTAGTACCAGTAATGGTTACATGCATTGTGTACTGTGTTTTAAGTGGTCTTGGTCTTAACAAAATTTGCTTTTCTTTATATCCATGTTATTCTGCCTCCTTTTATTGGTGTCCTTTGAGAACAATACCCTTTATCCCATCACTTGGTTGTACCTTTACTTATGACATTTAGCGAGTTTCCAACTTACTTCCTTCTTAAGCTAAGACAACTCTAATTTCAGGAATTGGGAAAAATAAAATTAGCACTCACAGAAGTAGTAGCAGATGGAGAAATGCCTTGATTGACATTTTCCTTCAGCATTTAAATTTTGTTTTTGGCATTTAACAGCTTCATGGCAAACAGTTTGAGCCCATACCTTGGAAAACGTGGTGCTGAGTTAAATAAAGGCTGTTTGTGCACTGGAGCAGAAAAAAAAATGATTATTTACAAACTGAGAGAGAATTTTGTGCCTTTTTTCTGGCCACCAAGCCAGTGTAGAAACAGCATAAATGTCATAAAATCCTTATACTAAAAACAAAAGAAAAAGTAAGACAAACATTGAGCTAAATTAAGTTTTATAATTAAAAAATATCTGCTGGAACTCTTTCCATCATTTCACGGAAGTGTTAGATAGTACCTCACTTGCAAAAAATTGCTTTGGGGGTAAAAATGGGTGACTCCCAACAGCCTTATTCTCTTGAGAACCACATTTGGTTCTTGGTAACAGCCTTTCCACAGCTCGATTCTTGCTTTCTGTTATCCGTAAATATTTAAATTAGAAAAGAAAGGATCTTGTAAATGTGAAACACAATTGACACTATATTTTGGCCAATTTCTGTATCTACAGTGTGTTGTCTCTGTTCTATGCTATTCCTTTTTTTCGGGAGACTACAGAATGACTCAGCTTGATAGAGAGTTGCAAACTATGACGGGAAACTCTTTCCTTTTAGTCTTTTCAAGCTTTGCCTCCTCTCACTATTCAGATAACCACGTAGTAAAATCTAAGCAGTGTGCAAATGAATTCAACACAAAGAATAGGCTTATTTTTTAAAACTTCTTAATTCTAAGTAACCGGTTGTTCAGTGTATAGTGTCTCATGGCACTGAAACACCATCCGATTCTCAGAATTGGTTGTGCCAATATGTGAGGGTTTGACAAGAAGCGGCCACCAGTGATTTACTAGTGTTAGCTGTTTAATACATTCTCTGTATTTAGTAGTGATTATTTATTTACAAGTTGGTGGTAGTTCAAGTCAGTACTCTGAGCTTTTGTAGTTGAGGGAATCTTGCTTTTATTCATCTCCCTGGGACCTGCCTTCATCACAGAACTCTGGTGCTTGGCTTCCAAGGAAGCCTTTGCGATGCCAAAATCATACATTTGGGGAACAATGTCTCTAATGGGTGGTACAGAATCAGTAGAGTTGAAGACGTTTCTGGAATTTAGAATGCTTTGCAAACATACATACATAAGATGAAAAGTAATGTCTTTTCTGTCTCTAGAGCTATTCAAGTAGAGAAAAATTCCATTTTGGGAAATTTAGGAAAGACGCAAAATACTAAAAAATGCTTAATGGTGAACTACAAATAAAACTTTAATAGTGAAATTGTTCACCATCTGTTAATAATGAAATGTTTTCATTAAAGTTCAAAATAGTAAGAATAAGCGTGATACCATATTAAAGTAAACATTTAAGAGCAATGTCTTATGTAATCTCAAAGAAGGTTTTCACATTGTTTCTTTAACCAACAAACTTACCCCCATTGCAAACAACAGACAGAAACTGGAACCTGTGCCATAGATTCATTGAATTCCTGGGTGAGGAATTGATTGTTTCTTTCCCTAAATTAATTGAGTTCTTATAAAATGTGCCTTTCCTTTTAAGGATGTAGGCACTGCTCAAAATTAAAAAAAAAGAGCACCATAGAAAATAGTCCTGTAGTAATGAGCAGTATGCTTATGAGAACCAGGTTAAAAGCTGTTTGTTGTCTAATGGAGTGGAAGTTGCTGGGGTCAACAAATAGACTAAGGACCAGCATAATATGTACCTACTCATTATTGTCTAATTACATTCTTTTGACAAGAGACAACATTTATCAGAGCATTAATTCCATGAGAGTTTTGGCTATCAAGTTGTGTTGATTTGAAACCTAATTGAATGAGACCTGATTAAAGTCTGACTCTCCTGGCCCCAGTGTTTTGCAGGTTAGCTATTTCCATTTATCAGTCCCATCACTTCATAAGGTTCTTCCTGCACCAAGTGATTGGTGGACAAGGACAGCGACAACAAAAGCAGCACACATTGTATGGATTTATCTCAACGCTAATGTTTAATGGCTGTGTTTCATTGTGACCTGTCTGGAAAATGAGGACTCCGAATAAAAAGCTATTACTAATAGTGGTGTTGCCTTCCTGTGACTTCATTAACACAGAAGTGATGTATTCTACACTGCACACCACCAAGGACCCTAACTGTAATTGTTTTGGAAAAACAAATATGGTATTATAATTGTTTTCCTAATTATCTGCTTTCCCATAAAAGGGGATTAAAAAATTACTTAGTAATGCCTTCCATTAGTTTCTAACAGAAATGAATTAATATTCTTTTAAACATCTTGGATAAGTGAGTTAGTCAAATAATTACCATGAAACTATGACCTATGTATTCTTATACCTTTCATATTTACATTTGGTATAACAATAACTTGATATAAGATCCCATAATTATGCAGACAAGTCATTTCATAAAATTCCTCCCTGTCTTATATGAATGTTCAAGGCATCTGTTTGTAAGAACATTTACATGAAGTGTATGTTTACTTAAACATTTGAAAATCATAAGCCTCTTACCATTTCCGTAAGCATTTGTTGAACTCATTCATGTGTTTGCCTGACCAGTTAATATGCCCCAATAATGCTCTGTGGCTGCAAGGTGATTCTTGGGTTGCAATCAGCTGATCATTACAATTGGGAAAGTTTTAATCCACCCAGTTCTTCAGAAAGTTCATTGGATTACTCCTGCTTTTCCTGAGTTACCTCAGCCACCCTGCATTCTTGCTAATTCACATCAGGTGACAACTTTTACAATTCACACCCACATGATATCTTACTTCATAGGCAGTTTTGTTTTAGTTTTTGTGACATCATCCACAATTTTTGTTGCATTAATTTAAATTATTAGCACAGATTAAATAATTACCTATCCACACTTTGGTTCATTTATATGTTGGATTTTTTCTTTCCTTGAACATTAAGCTAGATACTAATGGCTATAGAAGGGTTCTAAGGTTCACAGAAACACCGAAGCAACCACATTTTGCGTACAGAGTTCTTACAGTTTGTACCTTAGTGATACCTAGGAACATAGGAAGTGACTTGCTCTTTCATAGGAGTAGCAAACAATGTTAGCCAATTCCATTCATTGCTTTAAAGTATAAGGGTAGATCAAGGCACTGACAGTTCTGTCATGTGAATCATGTGATGAAGGTTGAGGGAGAATGGAATCATTCAGGTGAAGAGCCCTCTCTGGCTACAACACAATTAGGAGGAGATCTTGAGCACAGTTTACAGGAACCTCTTAGTATATGTCCATGAAATGCCAGTCTCAGAAATTACACCTACTTTTGAAGATGGCGGCAAAAACTGTGGCTCACATAGGCTGACTCATCACCCATTAGCTTAAAAAATATATTACTTCAGTTATTTTTGAACCACATAACTTATTTTTGCTATGAGATATTAGAAGTTTATAGCTCCACAAAGTCACAGAACTTACTCAAAAATTTTCAGCATTTTTTTAGAGGTAAAACACAAATTTTGAGCTTTGGTCCATTTTTCGTAGCTTGCATTTTGTTGAAGTAACTGGCATTTGTGACAGTTTACATGAAAAGTATTTTTATTTCTTTCATGGTTTACTATGGCACCCAGATCAACAAGCAAAATAATTGCAAAAACTTATTTGAGATAGGGAAATTCTGGCTCTAGAAGACTTCCTATATTGCAAAGCTTTATACCATTAATTCACATGGAGCTCCAAAGCAGCAGAGCACATCTAAGGAGAAGCAACTAAGAGTCCTGCACTTAGATGTAGGTATCTAATTTGAGTGGCGAGCCCAGATTTTCTCAATTCTAAAATCTTGCAACATTTATCTCTTCTCCAAATATTCATCACCTGAAACCTTTTTTTTCAAATTATGCTGCCAATATTAGTTTCCTTTTAATACTCCTATATCTTTACTACGTTGATAGTTTCTAACTTTCTGTGACTAATTTGAAAAAGAAAAAAGCACTTTCAGTCTCCAAGAAAATAAAACAAACAAACAAGAAACACACATTATGAGAGTCATAGACATCATTCTTCTCTTAAATGTGGTGTGTGTCTGTCACCCTAATACTTGGGAGACTGAGGAGTAGACTCATGAGTTGCAGGCAGTCCTGGAAGGTGTGTGTGTGTGTGTGTGTGTGTGTGTGTGTGTGTGTGTGTGTGTGTGTGTGTGTATGTGTATGTATGTCATGGTAGTGCTTGGGCAGACTATTGAATTGTGTCTGTCTTAATATTACCCTCTTTCTTTCACTGTTATTTATAATTATTTCTAAATATTATATTACAGCTATCAAATGGAATTTACAGAACAAAAGGACATCTCTTTCTAGAATTAGACTTAGAATACAATTGTAGAAGACATCAGACCAAATATTGATAACTGGATAATTGTCATCTTTAAAAGTGTTATGCAACTTTTGTGTTATTATCTCTCCCCAGCCCCAAATGATAGAAAATCAGTTTTCTGGTGAATTTAGTATGCATTCAGTTGGAAACAATCATGCAGATGTTCATTTAATTATGTTACATCATGAAATTTGTATATGCCTAACCAATAATGTCATTAATTGTTTTCTTAGAAACGATTCTATAAAATCTAGTAATATTAAAAGTATGTATATACATACATATAAGTGAATGATAATCTAATAATTTCAAGAGCTACTAACATAAAATAAAGAAAGGAAAGTCAAGCAATTTGATATGGCTAAGTAATGCCTAACATATTTGAACTTGACTCTCTTCCTCCACCCTGACTGTACATTATACTATGAGTCTCTTCAGAGGTCAGACAGAAAAGCAGCAATACCAACACAGTCAAATTCACTGAAGTTCATCAAAAGTGAAGCTGGTTTGATCCTAATTAGTCAATTAAAATTAATTTCAATTTATTATCTCCCACACAACTCACAGCAATCCCATCTTATTCTCAAGAAGACCAACTATACTAATATCCCTTTACCACTAATTTATTGCTATATATTTTTAAAATCTAAATAAAAATAGATCAGATGTGATATTCTTTAATTTCATTAGACAGTTAAGTAGCTCAGTACTTATTATTTAACAATTCTTAAATTATATTTGAAGCTATTTTTCCTTACTCCTACATTTTAAAGTCTATTACATCTAGATGTTTATATTAATAGAGTTTGGAAATTTGAATTTTTTCTTAAAAATATGATTTATACAAATTATATCTTGTGGTAAGTGAACATCCTGTAACATTTGTAAACTTTCTTTTAAGAGATTATCTTATTTTTATCTTCTTTTCATAGTTTTCTCTAACTATTACCTAAATGCTATGTTATCTTTCTCATCTATTTATTAAAATAACTTCTATAAGTCCATACGTTGCAAATTATTTGGGGAGCTACTGAAGACTTATCTTATGATTATATTAAGTGAAAATTTTCCATTTCAATTTTCTATGCTATATGAAAACTTGCAATCCTTTTTAAACTCCCACATGGAGTGTTAAGATTGACAAATGCGTAATGATTTCTAACACGAAGTACACAAAGTGAAAGTAGGTCAGGAATAGGAATTTTTAGAGAAAATTTCTGTAGGGGTGCTGAGTACTTCATTGGAAGTTTGAATAAGTCATTAGAAAATGCATAATCTTACTATATTATCATCAATTCCTATATATTAAGAAATCATTTTATTAAGATCTCATGATGTTAAATGTTTGACATTGATGGAAGATAAGTAAAGATCCTCTGAGACTGTTTTGATTGCTCTTCCTACACATCTTCCTTAAACATCTCTATAATTCAAATAATATACTTACACTTCATCTTTTAATTTTGATTAAGCGTAAAAAGTTACTCTGCTCATAAACCAGAGAAAAGGGAATGAATGAGTGTGTAAAAATATAGCTTCTTCTTTTGCAGACTGAGGCATTTCCAATTAGTTCAGCACTTATCTATGGAGCATGCTTTGCATATTTTGGCAAAATAGAACAGATACACATGAACTAAATGCCACTTCTGCCTCTATGTAATTACAATGGCCTGAGAAATTAAGAAATTTATAAAAGTCGTATTATTGTTTGTGCTATGTGAGAAATGTGAGTCACTGCTGCTTTGAAAAGAGAGAGATTGGAAGAGAAACAGTCTCAGGTAAGGAATCTGAAGTGTAGCAGATTCCTGGAGAAAGCAGCGTTTGAACTGAGCACTGAAGAAAGGGGCAGCAACTTGGCCAGCAAAGCTGTAGAGGAAATGCATTTCGGACATAGAGGCAGGTGTGTACAAAGCCATTAAAATAAGACAGGATATTTTCTGCTATGGATGGCAGAAGGGGTTGGAGAAGCATGTTAGATCAAGTTAGGATGATCCAAATGTGTAGTTTAGGAGATGCCACAAGAATGTCTATTGTAAAGGTGAAGAGATGTAAGGACACCTGAATGAATTAGCATTACTGGCTGGGAGAGTTCTGCCCAAGTCCTGCCAAGCTGAATGTGAATTCTGGAAAATAACACTAGGACAGCTTGCTGCTGCCTGGTGATCCATTCTTTATAAGATGCTGCCTAATAGCACCTTGTACTTGGGTCTGGTCCAGCTATCGAGAGGCAGCGCCAGCTCTGCTGAATCTTGAAATTCTCAGTTTCAAGACTTCAGCAGAGTATTTATGTGTGTTTCCAACTTCCCAGAAATAATTCTTCCTTTCAAATCTGCAATCATTTTCGATGCTTTGGAAAGCAAATGAAGGTGAAAATCAAGGATATGGAAGTTTTCCATCCCGGAATTGGTGACGGTGACTTTTTAACATTTCTGGATTCTCTAAGTACCTTTTGGAATGTACTGCATGAATTCTGCTGGCTAGAATAATTCCAATAATTGTTCCTGATGTTATCCCAGCCTCTTCAGGCAGACAGAAGTATCCTATCACAGTGCATACATATTCCAGTAATAAACTAACATATATATATATTTCCAGTCTTAAGTAAAACATCAATGAACATACAATGGTAATTTCAAAATGGGGTAATTTCCCCCTTAATGTTGTTTGATGATGTTCACTGATAATGTTTTGTTATTAAATCATAGTGGTATGTAGAAGCTGAAGGAGTTGTTAAACATTCTACAATGTGCATCGTGGCTATCTACAGACAGAAAAAGAAACTACCCAAATACCAGTGATTCCCAGTTTGAGGAATTCTGTGTACGATATAAAATGATCCAGTTTGAAAAAGAAGAGCAAGCAAATCTGGGGTTTAGATGTTTGATGTTGAGGTTAATTAGATAATGTGTTTTCTTTCTGAGTTTAGATAGGAGTCTGGGCGATTTTAAGTTCCTTAGGACTAAGGACTTCTCTGCATTGTCTTTTCTGATAACTGACAGCACCAGTGTCTTTCTCCCACTGACATTCTTATCTCCGACTCTAATCAGTGCCAATTGGCCAGGAATGAAAAAGCTGTTGCTTTTGTTGTTTTTAATCCCAATAAAGGGACTTAGAACCCATACCCTAAGGCAGAAGAGAATCCCAACTGCCAAAGGTGAAGAAAGGAATCTGCCTTGGGAACTGTGTCAAAGGTCTAAACTTATAGGTCAGTTGCTATGACTCATTTCTATCCTCAGGACTAAAGCCATTTTGTGTGTGTGTGTGTGTGTGTGTGTGTGTGTGTGTGTGTGTGTGTGTGTGTGTGTGTGTGTGTTGAATCTGTCTCGCCATTGGGATTTGTGGAAACCACATACAAAAACGTGATGATATAAAATGGAGATTAGACAAAGGCATTGTTCAAGCAGGAGTTAGTGACCATGTGTAAGCCTGATGCCACAGAATGAATTAGTTTATTGATCTTCTAGGCACTGACTTTAGTTCTTTCAAAGCAACACATGAAATGCCAAAAAATGTCAGATTGACATTCTAAATGAGGTTAGGGGAAGGTGACTGCAAACAGTTTCTTAAAAGTCTTATTTCTCTTGACACACACTCTGTTTTACCCATCTGTAATGCAGGGTAGGCGGTTCCAATGCACATTTTATGAATTTGAACTTGAAATGACTCTAGTTTTAAAATAATAATGGTAATGTGTTAAAAGGGTGACAAGAACTCTGGTAGCAAAGTTGAAAGTCTATGCATTGACAGGCAAATTAATATAAATAGTAATTACCATAACCAATATACATTTGAGATTCCATTTTACTTGGATAAATATGAACTAAGTATATTAAATGATAAATGTGCATTATTTACTCTGGTGAATTCCGGGGTTCCATACAGACTAGGACTGCTCTCACAGTTAGGCTTTTGATGAAGAGGCCGAAGAAAGAAGCAAAACCTCAGCTCTGAGGTTGAACTTCCCAGTGGACACTCGGGAACCTGCTGCCACACAGGAAAGCCTCGAGTGCAGTTTCTCTGATTAAACATTGCTGTATTCCGAAGCAATGCAATTGTGATACACTACTACTGTTCAAGCTAATTTACTTCCTAATGGTCTATTTGCATAGTAGAATTTGCATTTTATTTCACAGCAAATGTTATGACGCCACCTGCCCCATTTGAGATTGAACACCAAAACTAAGAAAATAGAAGCTCTCGGAACCGAGAATGAATATTAGAAGCATCGTACCCACTCCTCCTCACTTGGCAGCACTGAATGTAACAGCCACAATTCAGTTTCAAGCAAACAAAAGTAAAACTGATAATTCTTGCCCTCACATACAGGTTGCCAGTTTCTGTTTCAACCCCTCCTCCTTCCCTCTGTCTCCTTCCTATTTATTCATTCAGTTCAATGAAGGTAATTTCCCTAAACCATACTAAGTTCACTGTGAGGGCAAATTTATTTTGGGAAATGTTGAAGACAAGTGAGACATGCCAGTGCAATAACCTAACAACCTTACAACCCGTAATACCACTGCTCCTATTTAACTTACGCTTTTGGCCAAAGACACCTATCCACACTGAAGATGACAGCCTAATATAGCAAATTATTACTATCTGACTCCTGTGATCAAGATCATAGACTTTGTGGATGTCTTTTCCCTTTTGCTGAACTACTGCCTATCTATCCAAATACCTACTTCAAGGTTCAAATCCTAGGGTGACAGCTGCCATTGAAAAGTGACTCATTACAGTCATTCAGAGTCCCCTAACACATGGATGGAACTTCGCTTCCTAGAGAACACTGGCAGGTTACAGTCCTCAACAGTTTTTCATCATTTCAGCAAATGTACACACATTTGTCAATTACTTTATTTAGTAAAATAAATATTATGGCTGAGAGGTTTTTTTTAAGTAATAAATGGAAAAAATCCACAAAATGTTCTCATGAAGCAAAGAAATGTATTTAATAGTCCTTTAAAAATCATCTAAAATTTATATTTCAAAAATATAGTTCATATCTATGCCACTACTAAAATATATTATTAGTGATTTCATAGATTAAAATGTACTAGGAACAAAACTAGGAAAATATAAAACATTGTTGACTGAGTTTTCTGTCTGATTCCCACAATCGGTAAGTCCCAAAGAAATCACACAGAGGTCTCCATTAATCTAACTGATTGGCTCATTAGCTCAGGCTTCTTATTAACTCTTATAATTTATATTAGCCCATTATTCTTATCTATGCTAGCCATGTGGCTCAGTACCTTATTAAGCGAAACAGTCACATCTTCCTTCTTCTGTGTCTGGTCAGGACTGTAGAGGAATGGGCTTTCTCCTTCCCAGAATTCTCCTGTTCTTCTTGACCTTTCTCTGTTTCCTGTCTTGTTGTCCCACCTATACTCCCTGTCTGGCTACTGGCCAATCAGCATTTATTTAAAATATAATTGACAGAATACAGACCACTCCTCCTCACCAAAACATAAGCAAAAGTATTCAAAGCTACTAATTATCCAGATTCACTCTGTCTTTGTAAATTTTGTCTTTGTATCACACTGATTCTCAAATGAACAGAACTGGGAGTTTTTCAGGTTATGTTTAGGGAAGGGAAGTAGAGGATACAAGATGCTGCCATGAATTCTGCCACTAGGCTGTCTCAGATGAACTCTACTTACCCCTCTCCAGTCTTGTGACCTTGTACCAGAGTGAACCACATGAAGTCCTTGGGTCAAATCTAGACTTAAGCCTTCATTTCACAAAGAAAGATGTACTGGAAACTGGTTGTATCCATATACTTGTATATAGTTTGATAGTCTGGGATGTTTTTCTAACTAAAAAGTGAAAAAGTTAGAAAAAAATCTGTGTTTTATAAAAGCATAAATAATATTTAATCTTACACAGAAGAAATTAACTGAGCCATCCCTAAATAATTCACCAGCTTCTACTTGTGTTTTCTTAGTTGTAAAACAGGAATAAGGAATAAGATCCAGCCACACCTCAACCCCCCATCCACTCCTCAGAGAAAGGTTTCCCATGAGGAGTCAACAAAGTTTGGCACATTAATTTGAAGCAGGACCAAGCCCTCCATTGCACCCCATTTCTAGGCTGAACACGGTATCCCTCCAAAAAGAGCGGTTTGGAAAAGCCAGTTCAAGCAGTAGGGATAACCCCTGGTCCCACTGTCAATGACCCCACAGACTGCACAAGCCACACAACTGTCACCCACATTTAGAGGGGCTAGTTCGGTACATTGCAGGTTCCTCTGCTGTCAGTCTGGAGTCAGTGAGCTTCCGTTACCTCAGGTCAGCTGTTTCTGTAGGTGTCCCCATCATGGCCTTGACCTCATTGCTTATATTATTGCTCCTCCATCTCTTTGACTGGGCTCTGAGAATTCAGCCCAGTGCTCAACTGTGGATCTCTGCATCTACTTCCATCAGTTGCTGGATGAAAGTTCTATGATGACAATTAAGATAGTCATCAGTCTGATAATAGGAGAGGACAGTACAGCCACCCTCTCCACTATTGCTAAAGGTCTTAGCCGGTGTCATTCTTGTAGATTCTTGTGAATTTCCCTAGCATCATGTTTCTTGCTAGCCCCATAATGGTTCCCTCAATCAAGATATCTCTTTCCTTGCTCACCCTTTCTGTCCTTTCCCCATCTTATCCAACCCTTTTCCTCTGTTTTCCTCTCCCCTTCTTTCCTCCACCTCCCCTTCCACCATCCTTTTCTCCCACCCTCATCTTCCCAATTTTCTGAAGAGGTCTTGTCTATTTCCCCTTCCCAGGGGGATGCATATATGTTTCTGTTAGGTTCTCCTCGTTACCTCGCTTCTCTGGGGTTGTGGACTATAGGCTGTTTATCCATTGCTATACATTTAATATTCACGGTATGAGTGAGTACATACCATGTTTGTGTTCTGGGTCTGGGTAATCTCAGGATGTTTTTTTCCAGTTCCATCCATTTTCATGCAAATTTCAAGATGTCATTGTTTTTTCACCACTAAATGGTATTATATTGTGTAAATGTACTACATATTCTTCATCCATTCTTTGGTTGAGGGGCATTTAGATTGTTTCCAGGCTCTGGCTATTACAAATAATCCTGAAATGAACATAGTTGAACAAATGTTCTTGTAGTATGATTGAGCATCCTACATACCCAAGTGGTATTGCTGGGTCTTAAGATAGGTTGATTCTTAATTTTCTGAGAAACCATTTTACTAATTTCCAGTGTGGCTGTACAAGTTCGCATTTCTACCAGTAAGTGTTCCCCTTACTCCACATCCTCTCCAGCACAAGCTGTTATTGGCATTTTTGATTTTAGCCATTCTGATTGGTGTATGGTATCTCAAAATCGTTTCAATTTACCTTTTTGTGATAGCTAACGATGTTGAGCATTTCCTTAAGTGTCTCTCAGCCATTTCAGATTCTTCTGTTGAGAGTTCTCTGTTTAGATCTGTACCCCATTTTTTAATTAGATTCTTTGGTATTTTGACGTCTAATTTCTTGAGTTCTTTATATATTTTGGAGATTAGTCCTCTATTTGATGTGGATGTTGGGGAGGATTTTTTACCATTCAGTAGGCTGCCTTTTTGTCTTATTGACTGTGTCCTTTGCATTACAAAAGCTTCTCAGTTTCAGAAAGTCCCAGATATTTACTGTTGCTCTCACTATCTGTGCTACTGGTGTTATATTTAGGAAGTGGTCTCCTGTGCCTGGCAAATGCATGGAGCAAATGAGATAGCTGATGGAAGCATCAATGCATGCAGACACATAGCAAGTTTCCCATGAATGTTATTGATTATGACAAATGCATTCATGTCAATAACCTACATCTATCATAATATTACCATAGGATATAACTTCAAACTCTTTTTGTACATCTTTCAAAGAGCGATTATTCTAAAATAGTGTTTCTCAAACTTCCAAATTCTAGGACACTTTAATATAGTTCTCATTCCGTGGTGACCCCAACTATAAAATTACTTTTGTTGCTACTCCATAACTCTACTTTTCCTACTGTTATGAAAAATAATGTAAATATTTTTTTCTTTTCCAGATGGTCTTAGGTGATCCTGTGAAAAAGTAGTTAAACCCCAAAGGGTTCTCAACCCACATGTTGAGGATCTCTGTTCTAAAACAATGCACAATCAAGAAAGCAGCAATAGAAAACTAATTTCCAAAAAACACTTTAAGTGTATGCTCAGTTTATTGTTTCTTAGCTGGTTCAAACAACTGTATCTGTCAAAATTTAATAGCCAAGAAGTCAGTTAAGCATTGCCAACATTTCACCAGAACCCTGTAGGCTTTTACCTTGTTTGCCACTAGCTGTTGGAAGTATGTAGTCCATGGTCAAATGCTTTTCAGTAAAGTTAACCAAGTGGCAGCTGGCACCATACAGCTCTGTTATAATGAAAACACGAGGTGGCTGCCATTACCCAGTCCTGCACTAATGAGAACAGTAGGAGGCTAGCATCACAATGGTCTAATGAAAACAGGAAATGGCTGGCATTAAATTGGTATAATAAAAACAGGAGGTGGCTAACATTACACTGGTGGAATAAATAAATTAAAAGGTGTCAGACGTTCTCAGTCTCATCTCCATTATATATGACCACACAATACTCACTACTTAGACCTGACCCATTCGGACTCAAATGAATATAGAATGATGAAGGAAAAGACACGTTTTTCTTGCGCCTCAAGAGTTTCTTCTGTTCTGATATCGATGTCATCACAGAATGTTATAAAACAACAGTATAGTTTGAGTTAAATTATTTTAGTCCTTATTTAAAAAAAAAGAAAGAAAAGAAAAAAGGAATGGCAGGTTTAGTCAGAAGATTGTCTGGAATAAAAGCCATCAATTCAAAAAGTTTCTAATTCAGGCCTGGGCATTTACTCTCCTTTCTTTATTAAGTATCCAATGGTAACTAAATACTCCATTGCATAAAACACAAAAGAGGAACACAGAAAGAAGGATAATGCTACATAGAGAAAAAGTTTACAAAAGAAAAAAAAAAAATCAATCACTTAAGTAATGGAACTTTTCACCTAAAGAAAAGGGCAGGATTTCTCATATGCAGAGGTTCCCCCTTAATTGTTACAGTACCTAGAGAATTCTTCTGTATATCTCCCAGAGAAGAGATTTACTAGAATCCCTCACTTTATTACAGCTCACACAGACATAGGCATCTGATTAAGCCATGCATTCTTTTCTTTTTAATCTGGGCTGCAAGTTGAGCAAGCTGGCAGAGCGTCAGGTAAGTACATTAGGCCAGCACATTAGGACTTTGCTATTCAGCAGCTCTCTGACTCTTACTTAAAAATTCTGTATTAGCCACCTCATTTTGCTTTAATTTAAAGCAAATGTGTGTGTATTTACAAAAGGCATCCGAAGGAGAGTAGTGACAGAGGAGATAGACTTGTATTGGAAGTTGCTAGAATAACATCCCAAGATGAAAGAAAAGGAAACCATTCTGGTAAGACACCTAGATTAGGAAACAGAGACATGATTAAGATCACATAAATAATAGCATACTGACATTTAATTGTCAATGTGCCCTAATTTTTATTAGTCTTCTTGAAGACTTATGACTTACTTAGTAAATATACATATTTCTAATACATATTAAAATAGCAAACTGATAGGAAAAATAATCTTATATTATTTTATCTTATTTATAAACTCAAGTAAGACTATTTTTCTGAAACCTTATAATAATAACTCACCAGAATTAATATGATAATCAAGGAAAACTCTAAAAGAAATTCAATTAAATCTGGGTTATTTGTTTATTTTCAAAAATGTAGAAAATATGACATACAAGAAGTAATTTTAGTTACACATCTAAAGAGATTTAAATTGAGGATATACTGAACATTAATCTATGTGTCTCATGAGATCCAGTGCTGTACTTGCGTGGGTCTCACAGAATGGCTTAATCGAGACACAAAGTGATGTGTGCCATGCATTCAAAATTAGCATCTGGCCTGGGGCCACTGAATTTGGCATCTGAAGAACTGATTCTGTCCTCTGCCAAGTTTCTGCAGGGACTAGACTCACTGAATTCTGAATCACAGACTCATTTCCCTTTAACAGAATCCCTTTGAATTGTGGATCCCGAGAAACTTGCAAGTGAACATAAAAATCAAATGTGAAATACAGAACTTGCCAAGGAGGAAGATATTATATGAAGATATATATATATGCATTGAATATTTCCAAGTAACTATTTGTAATGTGGACTGCTTACAAGCCAGTAAAGCTATCCAATCAATTCATTTCTTTCATAGTATACTCTCTATGTTGTCCTTGCTACTTAACACCAAAGAAATTCTTAAGCACATATAGATTACGAATACTATAAGTTCACTTGGTAGTTTTTGTGAAATTTTATTCATTAATTTTGAGTGAGAAACAAAATTTTGCTTAGCTTTCTCATCTGATCATTTTTGTCATTGTTTTTATCTTTCTTATATTATTAAATACAAGAGTCAATATCATCTGGTATAATTGAATCTTGCTATATAATATGGTTGTTAAAACTATCAATTCAAAACATAGAAAAGTATAGCACATCAGTGAAATTATAAAAAAGTCACCACTTCAAATATTTCTTATTTAGAATCGTGAATTGAACTTTGCTCAGAGTGCACTCAAAATCATTCAGAATTGTGCTCCACTGAAAGTATGTGTGGTAAGCACTTGACAAAATACTTAATTTCCAGTGTGGGTGGATAAGTAATCCCTAAACCAAAGGGCATCTGAATTCAAGGACGTCCCAACAAGATGAGTGACCAAATGCCGGCATATTTGCCTTTGAGAAGTAAGGAAAGGAGAAAGAACTTGGGGCCTGGAGGAGGGGGAGGAGACAAAAGGTAGTCCTTTTTCTGAATTACTTTTTAAAAACATGAAGGAAAGAAACACTGTGTTTCATAGAGGTCAACATATACTATGTAAAAACAAGTAGAAAAGCTGCTAAGGAAGAAAAAAACAGACAGAAAAACTTCCAAGTGCTCAGTTTTCTTTTCCTTGCATTCTTCCATTAAAGCATTTTTTAAATGCCTGTATAAAATTGGAACATTGTACTTAATTAAATTTCTATAGGCTGAGCCAGCACTACTGAAAATACCGACATCTATTCTGGAAAAGGTAGTTTTGTTTCTGATTTCCCTTGAACCCTGAAATTGAAATGAAATGAAATGAAAACTTTAGTTTTCAAATGAAAGCAAAACTTTCCAAATGAAAGCAAAACTTTCTTAAATTTTTTTCAGACAGAACAAAATTCCTATGAAAATCTCACTTAATTTTTATCAGAGCTTTTAAAATTTCTTAACAGCAATTTTGCCAATAGCTTACATGGTAGCCATTTGTGATTTACTTTAAATTAATTGAAGTTAGATGAACAGTTAGGTAACTTGAATACATAAAATGATATCTAACCATGTACTTGTGTCTTAGTCATCATTCTATTGCTGTGAAGAGACCATGGCCACAGCAACCTTTATAAATATATGGGGATTGGGGATTGCTTACAGTTTCAGAAGCTTAGTCCACAGTAATAATGGTAGGGAACATGGTAGCATACAGGCAGACATAGGAGAAGTACATAACTTTTCCATAGGCAAAAAGAGAGAAATTGAGAAAGAGGAGGGTACGGGGAGACAGACTCTATCTAGGCTTGGCATGTGATTTTGCAGCCTCTAATCCCATTCCAAGTAACACACTTCATCCAACAATGCCAAACCTACTAATCCTTCCAAATAGTGCCACTCCCTGGTGACCAAGAATTCAAATATATGTGCCTTTTGTGGGTTCATTCTTATTCAAACCACTACAACTTGTTAATTACTACTATTTACTTTTCCTTTAAAATAGAAGTATTATAGATTTCTGGCATATGTGATGGTATTTCAAAATATATACACACAGTGCAGTGTCCCTGTAATATTCTGTCTCTGCCACGTCCACTCCCTTCCAGCTTCCAGCCTCAGTCTCGCTCTCTCTTGGTCCCCCCTCTCAGAGAGCAGCTGCTGACTCCCCTCTCTTTTCCTCTCCCCTTTTCTCTTTCCTCTCTCTCTTTCTCTTTCTGACTCTCTCTCTCTCTCTCTCTCTCTCTTTCTCCCCCTTTTCCTTCCCCTCAATAACCCACCTAATAAATGTTCAACTTTATTTTGCATGGTCTATGTCTTTTCTCTCACCCGCCCGCCACCACCACATAGCTAGTGGCAGCTAGCCTCCAGAACGCTGCTGGGAACCCACAGCCACACGGAGACATGCCAGTGTGGTCTAGTGTGTCCACCCTGCCTGGGACTGGCTGCTTTGTGACCCGCTGTCCCCTGCCTGCACAGGAACTTGCAACAAAAGCATTACAGTCCCTTCAAGCTGATTATGTAGCATTACCTGAGTAAACACATACTTTGACTGATACTCTATGAAGTAAATTGTATGCAAGGTAATACAGAAATAGTTACCACAATTTCGATTTAGGAGATTCAAATTCTTCCAAATGATTTTACCCAATAAGAGCCACCCATTACATGTGTTCTGCATAACACTAGCTTGCCACCAGAAATGCAAATAGGCATAAAGATGGCCTGTTTAGCACTGTTTAGGACTCACTGCAGGTGGCTTCAAGCAGGGCTAAACTCGCATGCACTTTGCAATGATGTAAATCTCCTATCACTCATCTCTCTTTGGCCCATTGTAAGGCATTCATTATTTAGTATACATATACCACTGTCTTTCACTTGGCTGCATTATTTACATAATTTTTTCTCTTTGGGGTATCTCACAAAATATAGTCTTTCTTATGTTTGAAGTAACTAAAATGTTTTTGTTATTTTAAAATGAATGTCGTATACTTGAAAAATATGGATAGAAATGCTCCAATATATAATATTAAAAGCTGCTCAACCAAGAGAACTCATGGAATCTGAGGAAAATGTTTTAAAGGAACTTGTTTTATGATGATTTAATCAATCCAAAATGGCTAAGTATGAAGTATTTCTATTTATCTATCATTTTCCTCACAAAGATTTTCTCTAAAATATGTGAAAAAAATTATCAAGTTCAGGAGAATGAGTAGCTAAAACATTAAAACATGTGATATAAACATAGCCATATATTATATATATTATATATAATATATATAATAATATATAACCATAATAGAACTTTGCCCTGTCTGCCATTCTGTAGATGGCATCAAATCAGTGTCATTCGGGGAGACTCTATAACAAGACATATGTATTGTGATCGTCTTCAAAATATAGAAAGGCCACTGACAGAAGGTAATCTTTATGAATCTATTCATCAATCCAGCCTTGCCAACTTCTTAACAAGGTGGTAAACAGGGGCATCACCATGTGTCCTCACTTCATGAGTTTGAGTTTTATTTCTCTGTTGCTTTCAATTAATACACACTGGAAACATTGATTATTTTTATTTTTGTATATAGCAGACTTATAGTTAAATGATAAGGAATGAATTTAGTGATCTAGTGTTAACAAAAATCTAGTGTTAAGGCAAAAGTAAATTTAGAGTAATCTGTATAACCCCTACTTGAAGATGAATAAGTGCCAGAACAGTGTGCTAACCTAGAGTGAAAGAGTTACTCTAAGAAGACTGACTTCTTTCCTACATAAATAAATTATTTTCTTCAAAAGGAAGTGATAGCTTGGCACATTTTCAAAATGAGTTATTTGAGATTCATTCATGTATTATCTGGAGTCTAGAAGAATGGCCATGTCTCATATTACCAAATAAGCAGAATTCGGTGTACTAAAATATGGCAAACAGCTTCCATTTACACCTTAATTGGAAGTTTGTAGTATGTGCCATAATATCTTGTGATATATGTGTGTGTGAATATCTATTGGCTGATTAAGGTCTGCATGGTGGCCAAAAGCAAAACAACAAAACAAAACAAAAAGCGAACTAAAAAACATTGGCAGGAAAAATGATACATATGGATGTGGGTGGTAGTGTTTGAACAACAGATTTGGTCGTCCCTAAGGGAACATTTCAGAAAAAAAATATTTATACCAAACTAGCACATTGTTTTATAGTAAGTGAAGGTTTCCTCCATGCATTTGCATGCTGTCAAAACTATAACCTTTGACTTGATGCCTTCAGGTCATATTTTTGAGAATAAATTTAGTACTTGGCCATGCTCTTCTTCTAAGAATTTACCTTTTCTCATATACTTCATGTATAAATTCTGAAGTATCTTTATATATATATATACATATATATAAAATTGCAAAACAGAGATATTCATTTGCACTCATTTTATGAGTCTCCTCATATGAATACAGACAAATGAAAAGAATGAGTATACTTGAGACTCTTTGTGTAATGTCTCCTAAAATACCCCTGTCTGTTCCTTTATTCCATCAAAAATAGGAGTTACATTTAGAAATCACAAATTAAGAATACAAACGTTGACACCAGGGTAATATAGAGAGAAATGTGTATTACATTATTGCAAAATGGAGGACCTTGGGCAATAATTTAAATTATCAGCACCATGCTTTATAAATATAAGACTATGCTTTCTTCAATAGATTCTCTAAAGATAAGAGGGATGGTGTTTCTTTGCAATTTATAAACAGCACCTAAATCATGTGAAATTGTTTTCATAAGTATTACTGATAAGTGAGAAATGTCCTTATGTTTCAAGTTAACTTTGAAACATAAAATATTTGCTGAGATATGTTTGATCATGTACAAAATAAATATTTGATGTATAAAAATAAATACAAAAGTACTTAGGAAAGTGAAAATATTTACATATTCTTCCAATTACAGTAGCATATCTTAGAATTGAAAAATGGCTCAGAGGTTAAAGAATGCTTACAATAGAACCAGAGAAACCTAAACTCTCAGATCTTAGTTCCATGTTCTTGCTTCAGGGGTCATAGTCTAATGGCTTCACTCTGTTTGCAAATGCTTCTTACTTGCCCTTCTTGAGCCCATACTTTCTCTAAATTCCAATTCCATGTACCAAACTCTGTCTTTAGAATACAGTATTCATTTTCTATGTCTAATAAATACCTAAACTCGAAGTATCCCAAAATTGATCTTTGAGCTATCAAATTAAACACAAACAAAACAAAATGATGATCTACTGCTTTTTAACATAACCAAATGCCAACTTTCTACTTTCAATTGCTCAAAACCTTAATAATTAATCTTCCTTGAATTCTTAAAGTGGAATCTTTCTCAGAAGCAGAGCTGGTGTCTACCTAGAGCCTTACCTCTACAGACTAGTGTTCATGGTACTGCAAAGTACTCAGCACAAATAACCAGAAAAGAAGAGTAAACACCAGCCCAAATGCAAACATTATAATCTGCAAAGATGACCTGACTGCAAGAAACACTGGTGAAATAGTGGCATAAAAGATGTTGAAGTAACCAACCACTATAAGGCCCACTCCAAGAGATAGAAGTCATGCCTGACGCCACTCTGGTGGTCAAGAACATGAGAATAGATAGCCCATGCCCCTAGAAGAATCTAAATATTACTGTTCCACTAAATGTACTTCTGACAACATTCTTTTAAACTCAGTTTGGTGATTTGGATAAGAACTCTACATACCACAGGCTCATATACTTGAATGTGTAGTCACCAGGGAGTGGCAATATTTGAAAATATTAATAGGATGAAGGGTCTTAGCCTTGTTGAAGGAAGCATGTATCTGGGGGTAGGCTTGCAGGTTTCAAAAGCCCATGCCAAGCATAAAGTCTCTCTCTCTCTCTCTCTCTCTCTCTCTCTGTCTCTTTGTCTCTCTCTCTTTTTCCCACTCTCTTCTCTTCTCTGTTTATACACATCAGGAAGTGGTTTTCAGCTACTGTTCTAGCACCTGCCTACATGCCCTCATGCTCAAGACCATAATAAAAAGAAATAAACTTCTGATAGTGTAAGCGAGCCCCCAATTAAATGCTTTCCTTTCTAAGATTTGCCTTGGCCATGGTTTCTTTTTAGAGCAATACAGCAGTGACTAAGATAGAAGTTGGTGCCAGCGAGCTGGGTATTACTATGGAAGTCCTAACCAGGATGCTTCTTGGTAGAGTGTGAACTTTGGGATACTGGATTAGGAAAACAGTTGGATGCTTTAAATGGGGCTTAATGGGTCACACTATTAGAAAAACAGAAGACAGTGGTTCTGAAAGCAATGCAGAGTACAATGGTCCAGCCCAAGATGTTTAAGAAGGTAAGACTATAAGTTTGCAGCCTAGAGGAAGACTGTCATTCATGTGATATCTAAGCAAAGAATGTGGATAATTTTTGCTCTTTTCCTAAGAATCTGCCTGAGGCAAAATTGAAGAATTTGGATTAATGACGTTAGCAGATGCTGTAGGATAATGATTTTGTACACTGTAAAGATTTGTCACTCATATTGTTTTAGTAAAATGCTGATTGGCCAGTAATAGGGCAGGAATTATAGGTGGGGCTACCAAACTAGGAGGATTCTGGGAAAAGAGAAGGCAGAGACAATCACAAGTCAGACGCAGAGGAAGCAAGATGAGACTGCTTTCCTAAGAAAAGGTTCCAAACCATGTTGCTAAACATAGGCAAGAATTATGGGTTAATTTAAGTTCTAAGGGTTAGTTAATAATAAGCCTGAACTAATAGGCCAAACAGTTTATAGTTAATATAAGCCTCTGTGTGTTTCTTTGGGATTGAACAGCTGCAGGACTGGGAGACACAGAAACTTCCTTCTACAAGCAGAGAAAATTTCAACACAGCCTCGTATTGACTGTGCTGTACGGTCATTGGTAATCACTTTTAAGCAGATCTATAATGAAAAGGATAAAGCTGGACAAAGAGAATGCAAAATGTACAGTTTGAAGAGAAAAGTAAAAACAGGAAGTGTAATAGAGCTATACCCAATGCTCAGGGAGATAAAAAGTTTAAAGAAAAGCCTGATGTTAAATGCATTAAAGGGAGTGGTGACCTTAGGGCAGGACCCATCCAGCTAAGCTTTCAACTTCTGAAAAGGAATTAGAGAAAGGCTTCAGCAGAGAAGGAAACCAACAACAAAAGCTGAGGTAAATATATTTGAAGCCAAGTGCCAGCCCCATCAAGCAGCAGAACTTGGCAGCTTCTGCCACATTTTTATGGCTTTAGAGTCAAAGATAAAAGAAAGTGGCTATGGAATATCCCAACTCAGTTAAGGAAAGCAGCTGAGTGCAGGCATGTGTCAGGGGTCTCTCTGCATGGAGGCTCAGAAAAGCCATTGTTTGAAGCTGTGAAGATAAAGCCTGGATTTTCTAGAAACCCAAAGATAGTGGAAATGCCACAGTCATGGGATATGTGCCAAGGAAAGGTACAGACGAGGTGTATAATATACCCAGGAAAGATAAGCACACTGCAGTTAACAAAGCTGAAAGAAGTTGGAGAGCTGAAGACCAATTTGACATCAGGCATGGAGATGCAGAATTTAGCTTGTCTTTCTGATTTTAGGTCTTTCTTCAGCTTGGTATTTCCTCAGTATGATTCTTTTCCTCCCTTTTGGAATATAATGCATATTCTATACCATAGTATATTTAAGTATGTGACCTGCATTTTGATTTTCATTGTATAGAGGGTTATAGTTTAAAGGTTGCCTTGAGTCTCAGAAGAGATTTTGAACTACTGAATTTTAAGTTGCTGAGATTAAAAAACTCTGGGAACTTCTGGAGTTGGATTAAATGCATTTTGCATTATAGTATGACTACAAGCCTATATGGAACAGGGACGAGATTGCGGTTGTTTGTATAAGAATGCACCCCATAGATTCATATATGTTAATGCTTAATCACCAGGGAGTAGCACTATTTGAAAGATTTAGAAGCTTTAGGAGATGTGGTCTTGTTCAGGAAGTATGTCACTGCGAGTGAGCTTTGGGGTTTCAAAAGTCAATGACAATCCCAGAATCTCTCTCTCTCTCTCTCTTTCTCTTTCTCTCCCTCACTGCATATGAAATATAATGCAGTTATCATCTACTATTCAAGGCTTGAGCACTTGCCTGTAAGCCACAATACTCCTTACCATAAAGATAATGGACCAAACCTCTGAAACTATAAGCAAGCCCAATTAACTTTTCTCATTTATAACTTTTGCTTTGGTCATGGTGTCACTTCACAGCAATAGAATGGGGACAGGAAGCTATCTCCAATTGATAACTGCTCATAAATGACAAATTAGTTTTTTCCAATTGAGTTTCACTGGTTATACAAATCACACTTAAGGGCAGGTTCCATGTCCAGCAGTAGAAGTAGATAGTCAATGCAAAACAAACTCATAGGTATTTTTTTTCTCATAATCTGTATATTTCTTCTTCTTCTTCTTCTTCTTCTTCTTCTTCTTCTTCTTCTTCTTCTTCTTCTTCTTCTTCTTCTTCTTCTTCTTCTTCTTCTTCTTCTTCTTCTTCTTCTTCTTCTTCTTCTTCTTCTTCTTCTTCTTCTTCTTCTTCTTCTTCTTCTTCTTCTT